>CAUYON010212560.1:0-41333 GCA_963573935.1 Arctocebus calabarensis
TCCATTCATTGATACATTCATTCACCTTGCCCCCGGCGGAAGGGACCGTATTGACTGTATTCATTCATTTCCTGGCCAAGGAACCCATACACCTAAATATTCCCTGAGACTAAAGGCCTAAAGGGGGAGACGGGGAAGGACTGGGAGAGAAACGGAGAGAGCTTCTCTCTCCCCACTTGAGTTCTCTCCCTCTACCAGGAGCTTTAGTGTTTTCTGTATTCTTTTCTGTAAATCAATTCTGTCTTACCACTGGGGGGTGGGGGGGAAATAACGTAAAGAAGAATAATAAAATACATATATTTAAACAACAACAAAAAAAGAGGCAGTGTAGCTTAGTGGTTATGAACACAGTAGCCTGGGTTCAGATCTTGGCCCTTCCCTTCTCTGGGTGTATGATTTGGGCAAGTTCTTTAAATCTCTGTGCCTCAGTGTTCTCCTCTGTTAAAGAGGATGTATTAGTCAAGATTCTGTTGCAGAGAACAGCATTGATTCTTGCTTATTAAAGCTGAAAGTGGTGTATTATAGGGCATTAAATAACACGCAGACATTTAAGTTGCCAAACAAAAAGACTCTCCTGTGAGCTTTCTGAATGTCCCCATGCTACTTTGCAGAAATGGATCACCACAGGAGTTACTGCCTCTTTCACAACCCAGAAGTTGTCTGTGGAATAGAAAAGTTGAATAAAAATGTAAGGGCTGCAAAAGCCAGGCTCGCCATCACTCATTCAGCAAATAAATTGTATGTCACATGCCTGCCTCTTGATAGCCACAAAAATAGCTACTGGTTACCATGGTTACAGACAAACCACATTTCTCTGTAGCTATTTTTATAAACAGCAATTGCCAAGTGTGGCCTCTGCCTCATTTCTTCCTTCTAAATTTTAGGGCAGTACTTCTGAGTGGCAAAATTCAAATTACAGCCAGTCTTAGCTGCAAGGGAGTCTGAAAAATACAGTTTTGGGGTATCTGGCTTCTGAATTTCCAAAAGACAGTGGTTGGGATGAATGTTGATGGCTTTTCCACCATAATGAACATCCATATGAGTTTAATAAATGTACCTACCCAATAGGGTTGTTGTAAGGGTCATGTAAAATAATAAAATCCTCAGAACAGTGCCTGACACATAGAAAACTCTCAATACATGTACCTCTTTTCATCAGTCAACTTCTCAGATAGTGATCCTGGGAAAAAACTAATGGCCTTTGATAGAGCCCCAAACTTCCCACTTACTAATAACTTTGATGAACCCACTTGTTCTAGAAGAGGATCAGTCTCCTCACCTGCAACTGAGGGATAATAATCACTTTCTACTTCATAGAGTGTCTGCTCCTGTCACACTGGATCATGTGCGAAGGATGATTTGAAAATTCTAATGAAGGTTCTCATGGCTTTGGTGCTCAGTGGATGCTAGGTGAATTGGAAAATTACAGAGTTGTGCTTAGATTCCAGTTCTTTCCCTGAGAACAGCAGTCTGCTTCCTGCAGTTTTATCTTATTCATTTTCCCCATTTCTCCCTTTTAATTTTCAGAATTAGGCAGGGAAATCAAACAACTTCACTCCATCCCCATGAGGAAAGCAAGGCTCAGATGCTGCCATAACCACCTCCTTAAAGAGGGGAGTCAGGCCCCACCAAGCTCTTCAAAGCCCCCCAGGCCGTGTCCTCTGCACACCAGTTCTATCCCTGAAGGGCCAAGCAGAAAAGCTCGATCTCAAGGAAGAGGCAGGTGGCTCCAGAGAGAAAACTGTAAGCCATTCTCCCCCGGGAGAGAAATTCCGAAAGTTTAGCTCACTCTTTCCTGCCATAAAGCACACTGAATGTTAACAGCTTGCTCCTGTCCAAGCTGGTGTTTTTTAAATTAAGTATTGTTAAATCCATACCATTTGGAATGATGCTTCAGACAGCCCTGACACTCTCTCTTGCCTCTGCTTTCATTTCACCTAATATATTGTGCGTGGAGCCAGTAACCGGCATCACGGCTGCCGCGGCTTCTGCTGGGGCTGCCGCTCAGACACAGGCAGACGGCTTTAATTTAGATACCTGAAGAGGAAAAAAGGAACTGGGCCAACGCCCTGCTCAGATGCCATGAGGGGCTTTTCCCGGCTGCCGTTCGTGGGGCTCTAGATTGCCTACGGTTTTGTATATTTTTCTCTTCAATGCTAAAAAGGGCTTTAGAAATGAGAAAGGTGGGAGACTGAGAAGCTGTAGACTAAAATAAGATAGTTTCCATCCTCAGGTAACACACAGCCATAGTCAACTCTGGGAGCCCACCCTCTGCTCCTTCACGCACGCTATAAACATCCCCCTTCTCCGCATCACTGCCAACATTTGAACGCGTGTGGGCAGAAACAGAGAAAGAGAAATGTACATCGTAAGTATGGAATGGGTTGCATACAAAGTCAGAAAACCCTGGTTTAAGGGCCACTTCCAGCCAAAGGGGCCTGGATCATTTCAATTCACTTCTCTGAGCCTTGGTTTCCACGTAAGAAGGATGGGTGGGGACTTAACCCCTTCCACGAAGCAGCCATAAACGTCAGATGAGATTACAGATTTAAAATGGTTTGGTGACCCTTCAAGCTAATTAGGTAAGCTTTGGTGATTATCAAAATGCGTTCATTCCAAAAACCTTTTCCAGTCACTCTCATTCAATTTGATTTGCTCTCCTTTCTGGAAAGTTATAGCAAACTTAGAATTTCCCCTGCACTGCCTAACTGTGGACCGTGCAGTTGCTTTTCCTCATTTCTCTGGGCATTCCCGACAGAAAGGAAAACACTGTGAAGGACCAGAAGCATGAGACACCGTGGCGAGCATCCTCCGGGCATTCAACAAATGCCTGAGGCCTTGACTTGAAGTAATGTACTAGTCAGTGACCTCGCCAAGGTCACCATCTTACATCGGCACACCCATTAAAACTCCAAGGCTGTATTTGGGATCTAATAGAACTAGGCAGTATTGATTTTCAAATCCAAAAAGAAGCTAGCCTAGCATAAAAGTGGCTACCAGCTATTTTTTAACAATGCCAATTTGTTTTTTCTGTTTCTCTACAAACGCGATCCCATTCCTGGCGTAGTCCCTGCTGTTCCTTTACCACTCCGTGTTCTTCCCTTTGGATTTGCCTGATGAGTGGAGCTTCTGTAGAAGGAGAGAGGAGGTGGTACTAGAACTAGTTGTAATTTTTTAGCTAGTGACTCTGCTAGAAGAAGAAAACCTTTAGCAGAAAGCGCCAGTGCTTACAAGAGAAACATCTATAGCACAGTTATTGAGTAAAAGTTTATTTCAATCAATCAGCGTTTTTTTAATGTGATGGGGACTTCAGATAGCAGCAGCCAAGACTTTGTACATCCACCCGTGAATACTGTCTGGCTTATGAGCATTGTCTAGTGTTTGAGAAGTTGGTAAAACTAATCTTTCTGAGAGGGAAAAACATATTTCAAGAGTAGAACCTCTTCGTCATGTATTTGTTCGATGTATTTTTCTAGGTCCTCATATTTAATACTGAGAAGAAGCCTTGTATGCCACTGACTTTCCTAAAAGATTGAAACAGGGTTTTTAAAATTCCTGCCGCTCTAACTGATGTACTATATGAAATAAGTAACTTGGACCTGGTGCCTGTGGCTCAACGGACTAAGGCACCAGCCATGTACACCTGAATCCAGCCCAGGCCCGCCAAACAACAATGACGGCTGCAACCCCCCAAAAAATGGCCAGGCCTTGTGGCGGGCGCCTATTGTCCCAGCTACTTGGGAGGCGGAGGCATGAGACTTGCTTGAGCCCAGGAATTGGTGGTTGCTGTGAGCTGTGATGCTACGGCACTCTACACAGGGTGACAGCTTGAGGCTCTGTCTCAAAAAAAAAAAAAGAAAGAACTTGAACAACCTGCTTTTCTTCACTGATTGCAGGTATGTATATAGGTAGACCTGCCTGTATTCACATGCCCACTATGGCTTGCTCAGGTTTTCCGTATTTGTGTGTTTCATACCTCTTGTCAATATTTTTTAACAATGCAAGGAAAGAACATGAATCTGAAATGCCTTCCACCTCCACCCCATATATTTCTGGTCTATCGGTGGATCTCTAAAGGGAAAACTTCCTGGTGACACACCTATGGAAATGTAAGGCCACATTTGCTATTTCAAAACTCAATGATTTCCTTTGCAGATAAGGGGGAAAACATTCTTGTTTGGCACTTGATACTTTTCTAAGACTATAATGAAATCTTCCCATGGTGGAGTCAACTCTTGCTTGCTGGTGGGTTAAGCCGTTTCAGAAGCTTCATGACCTCCTTGCTGTTACTGGCCCTGTCCTGTTGTCATTTCCCTGCTCATTAGCACTTCTCCAGGGTTGGGCTGGTCTGGAAGATCACCCTGTCCAACTGTCTTGCAATAGTGGACAGAAAAAAAAATAAAGAGGTAAATTTCAGTTCAGCCTTTCTGCATTGTAGCAGGTCGGATAAAGGAAGTGGGTGAAGTGCGGAGGAGGCTGAAACTGTTGGTTAAAAGAAGGCTTGGGGATTAACCGAGGATTGAATTCATCCTTTTTCCCCCCCCTGCTGCTCAAGCAGATAGTTGAGAGTTGGCAGTGTGTCAAAACCAAGCTGTTCCTAACCCCCAAATTTCAGTCCCACTCATCCTGGAGTCTTTGTTAAGGGCTTCTTTTTAAACTAGGGGATCTACATTGCTAACTGTGCCTTTAGAATTAGTAAACTGTGTTTGAAATTGTCACTTCACAAAGAAGCAACTTGCTGTGTTTTATTTATTTATTTTTTTAATGAAGTTCTTGATGCACCAATTAACTTCTGTCACTGTTTGGCTTTAGTGAGGAACTTTTAAAAACTCAGATAGTATCCCTTTTCCAAGTCAAGAGGGAAAGTAAAGAGGAACTTTATGGAGGAGGAATAAAGCAGTTGTCCAGAACACGTTTAAAGGGCACGTGAAGTCAGTTTTTGTCTATGGTTCTTTCCCTTTATGGCGTATGTTATATATTGACAGGGATTAAGTTTCTCTCCTGAATGGAGCAATACGCAGTCACAGAGAGCTACTGTACTTGACAAAGCAACAGACATCGGCACAAGCAAATGGCAAATAGAAACGTATCTCACAAAGGACTAACCAGGTTCCTCAGGAGTACAGAGGTCTGCTTCATCTTTTGCAATTCTGCATCTTTTGCTTTTCTCTTCTCAGCTCTGTTGCTCGCTCGCCTTTCTTTTTCCTCCTTCTCCCCCTCTTTTGCTCACACTGTTACACTTTCTCTGTCCCCCTGGCTTTGTTATTCAGCATGTCTGATTAGCAGGAGCCTGATTGGCTGGCTGCCTGCTCCGAGAGAGATTCCATTCAGCTTACCCCCCACCCATCCACCCACCCACCCCTCGGTCAGGAAATGCGAGCGGGGCTGATGGAAGCTGATAGGCAGGGCTGGAGTGTTAGCACCAGTACTGGATGTGACAGCAGGCAGAGGAGCACTTAGCAGCTTATTCAGTGTCCGATTCGGATTCCGGCAAGGATCCAGGCATGGAATGCTGCCGTCGGGCAACTCCTGGCACACCGCTCCTCTTTCTGGCTTTCCTGCTCCTGGTAAATGCCTTTTCGTTTCAATACATTGCGATTGCCACTGAGTCTGGGTGCCGTTGGGGTGTTGCGTATGCGTGTATCTTTATCTTAAAACTTCAGGTAAAGTAATTTACATGACTTAAAAAAAGAAAAAAGGCAAAAAAACCTCCTTCCAGAATTTTAACCCTAACTTCCCAAGCAAAGTAAAGTCTGCAAGACTTTCTGGAATTAGTTACAGCTATATGATAATACTAATACTGAGCCATGAGCTTTGGGATATACTGCACAGAGTTTGTGAGCATGGTATAAATAGTGGTGTGTATGCTTGGAATTTGGATAGCAGACATCCTGAAATCAAAGTCACTCGCACTGGTGCTCCTGGAAGTTTTTGAAAGCTAGGCTATGAGGGGCTTTCCCCTACTGCCTTTAATGAATTATTTCCCTTGGATGCACATGTGCCTGGGTCCAGGTAAAAGGGGGAATGGGAGCCTCGTTACAGCCAACCCAGAGTATAGCACATAATTACTGCAAGTCATTTATGGATACAAGTTAATACCAGTATTTATGAACTGAGGATTACAGTCTTTGATCTCAAATTTACTTTTGAAGAAGGGGAAAAATTGATGACTTTTTGTACGGCTGATTTCCACGGTCATAGTGATAAGATGCTCTGCTCTTGCAGATCGGTACACACTGCATTTTTGACTCAAAGTAAATGTTCCGTTGTGACTCATACTTGGTTTTATGGGCTGAAAATGAACATTTACTGTCCAAAAAAAAATCTACACTCAAAATATTAATAGCAATGAACATTTTTTTTAAACCAGAGTATTCTGGGCAGGCAGCTCAATAAACCTCATCCGAAGGTTTGGTTCCAAAATTTACACACAGTGATCCAAACAAACATGATTATAGCTCTCCTTGTCACATTTCTGACATGCCAGCACTTCCTCAGAAAGTAACAAGGCAATAAAGGAGCATGGTAAAGTGCAGCCAGCGTATAGACCGCATCGATTCGTTGATGGAGAAGAAATGCTTTGTTCTGATTAGATTCTGATGTATTTGATCTGTACAATAATTTTGAAAAGGGAAAGCAATCCATTTAGTACAAATTGAAAAACTCCAAGAAGATTCAATGGATAGAGTAATTCAGGCAGTGATTAAATGTTTTATGCATTCCCACTTCTTAACAATTGGCATCATGGTAGCTTAGAAGTTATAATTCTGCCTTGCAAGTGATATAAATATAAAGATAAAGTCTTTTCATGGAATTTGAAAGGAAAACTAAATTTGAAGCCTGAATGGATTGTCCATTTTAGCTGCCCAGAAGAATATAAAAAACAGAATGTTTAGGTGTACTTTATGACTTGCGGAGCTTGCAATTTATGAAAGGTGTCTCATTTTTTCCATAAGGATGTGTTACTTCTATACATCATTAGTTTGCCTCTTCCTTCCTTCTTTGTGATTTTTTAAAAAGTGTGTGCCATGTTCCCATCAAATTGCATCATACAGCAAATTACCAGTACACATTACTTTCTTTGATATTTTCATATGGAAGTATGATCTCATTATGCGTCAGTAAAACTTTCCCATTCGGGAATAGATTGTTTGCTTCTCATTTGGTAAGTGCATTCTAACACTCTTCAATATCTTGAATATTCATATCTGCATCTGAGCATGTGACTAGACTTAAGTGGAGGAAAAAAGTGCTTATTTCAGAAGGACTTAAAACATAATTATGTTTAAGTTACATTATGAATATAATAGGAAGTCAAACCCAGGTTCCTCTTATGCCTGCATTTATGAATTTGAAATCTGAGAGTTATGCTATTTAAAAAAAAAAAAATAACAAACTGACTGGTGAGTGTCTATGTATATCCCTGTGCAGAATGGTAACAGCCTTAGTAATAACTCATATATTTTGTGTCTGAACGTACCAAACACTAGGCTAGTTGTTTGAGAAATATTGCAATGAATCCTCTACAATAATCATGCAAATAAGACATTTTAAAACCCATTTTACAGGTAATGAAACAAACTTATATTTGAACCCAAAGATCAAATAATAGAGAGAACATAACTTGTTTGGTTTGTACTATGAATATGGTTGCAAATATTTAGCAACATTGGAAGCAGTGGGCTGGGTTGGCCTGTACTTTGTTGGAGATATTTAGGCCTTTTGCATTATCTTAGAAATTTAATAGTTGTACAATGTGATATGCATTTGTTACACTTGCTCGTTAACTTCCACCTTTAACTTTGTGGCCAAAATTAAATTATTGGTTTAAAAGAAGATGACCTTCGGCCTGATCTGTAGTAGACTTAGAACTAGAATGTGGCATCATCATCAGCTCAACCTCAGGGCCTGATGGAGAAACTGAAGTAGGGGGCTTATTTTTTCCTATAATTCTTTCATATATTACAGGAGTCCATCTACTATTAGAATTATTTTAAGCGATTTCTAAAGGTCTCTTTAACTTCATTGACAAACATTCTGTTTAGTGGCAAGCCCCATTTCTACCTCATCAAAATAGCCTTCATTTCCTTGACAGCTGAATCATCTGTGTTAGGACTTGGTTCTTGAGTGCATACAAATATCTAATGTTATTCAGCCTCTGTGTTGTCAAACTCCTTTCTCCTTAGAACATTATTCCCGAGAGAATGGGCTCCCTGTGTCTTGTGTATCTACTTTAGTCACCCCCATATTTTCATGCACAAAGCATCTATCACAGACTTCTCCTTTACTCAGGACACATGGGACAGTAGTCCTGATTGAGAGATTTCATCTTGATATTCAGGTCAAAGTGAGCCACATAACACCATGTTCCCAATTTTCCCATCCCGTTCCCCTTTTAAATCCCCCATCCTTTGTCCCAGTTCTTTAGCTCAAAAGGAATGTGGCAAAAACCATGACCGGCCATTGACATATGTGTCCATCTACACTTGAAGTCAAATCACTCCTTGTCAGAAAGGCATTCAATCAAATTTGCATTTGCTTTTTGTTTCTTTTAAGTGGTTTTAAGCTCTTTTGCCTGCTATTGTGAGAGTTGCAATAGTAACACTAGGGATCATAATAAAGTACATGTGTTATTCTGTTGAATTTCTTTTTTCTTCTCTGCACTAATTTATACATGGCAACTAGTCAAACACAATAGTCTATTCCCTTCAGTCCCTCTGGCACTGTTTTCCACTATTATCTAAGTGAATCTATCTTGGATGGGGAGAAGCACCATTAGCTTGTGGAATGAACGTTAAATCCCTTATTTATGGCAAACTGTGGTGTGTTCCAGCAGTGCACGTGTCTGTGTGTGTGTCCGTGTATATGCACAAGCACCATTCTCTAAGTGATCAATCTACATCTATTGCTTATTCTCTTACCCAGATTGCCTTTAAATCAAGTTTGAGGGCTTCTCACGTAACTCTGCAGAACATAGTAAGGAATATATTTACACATTGTTTTTCTCCTCTTTTAATGACATTTCCTATCTAGACACAGTCAGCTACAGTTTTACTTTCTTGAGCTCCTGTTTATAGGTTTCAGTCTGTTCAGGACCATTTTCTGGCCTTTGTAATTATTTTTATGTGCACAAGCTCTATTGCTTTGTATGAAGTTGAAGAAAGAATGTCCAACAGTGGTCACTAGTGAACTACAGAAGAATTCTGTTACACCAGATAAGTTTTTCCTTGGGAGATGAGGTGGATACTGACTGCTTTTGAGAAAATGAATCAAGGAATACGTGTGCACGTGTGGGCACATTTCTGTGAGTGTGAATGTATGCCGATGTTCCTTTACCCTTATTTATGGATAAAATGGAAAGTAATCATCTAGCACTCTCTGAGCCAGGCTATCACGCCAACTTAGGAGCTGCGCAAAGTTCATTCTTATATCCTAGTAACAAAATTAAAACTGTACAGTTTCTACCAGTAAAATGTGATTAACCCTGGACCAGTAACTCATTTTTTTTTTTTCATCTCACTTTATTTTGGGTCCTTTTTGCACAAGATTTGCCTTAGGATGAGACACATTCTGGTGTTTTGGTTCTGCCCTTTTCTATGGCTTCATTAAAATATAATCTTAAACCCTCCCAGGAAAAACACAGTGTTCTATTCGCATTTCCTGGAGCACCTGGTAGAGTGCCTTGTGTATACAAACAACCTATTTAACTATCTGAACCAAATTAAGAGAGAAAAAGACTTATAGAGTGGTTCTCTAATTCTTCACATTTTTTGACGTTTCCTAACTTCATATACATAGTCCAGTTTCTTTGGTCAAGTGACAGCTCTGCTTTTAATTAGTGTATCTTTCAGGTTCCAGGAATGACATGTTCTCAGGTCCAATTATTTAAGTTTCATTCTACCCTTCCCTTAGTAAGCATATGCTACTATTTCTGTGGTCTCATGAGTAGAGTGACCTAGAAGTGACCTCTTCAGAGCATGAGGACCAGAGCCTTTTCTTGAGTGAGAGCATTCCTTGAATCACCATGAATAACCTACTGGTTAAGTATGTTGAGATAATCACAGGAAAATGTATCTAAATCAAGTTTTACAGGCTTGTCGTTATTACTAATTTTCTTCTTCTAGAGAGCTGGTTTCAAACTTTGTGCTTTCAAAAGAATGAGACAAGTGCATGTCATTTTCTGTCTACATCATAAAAACCATACCATGTGGCTGAATTTTGGCTTGATTGGCAGTACTGGTTCATGAGCGGCTTAGGACTGGCATACCAGAGGTGATGTAAGTCCGAAAAGATCCTAATTGAAATAGGCCAGCACAGCTGTGTGGGGAGCCTGCCTGCTAACTGGGGTAAGCTGTTGCTATCAACCCCTTCTTTCCATGAGCTCAAAAATAAATGACTAAATCTCCCCAATTCCCGAACTTCAAGATTAAAACCTACGTTGAATAAAGCTTAACTGTTCTGTTTCTCCTCCCAGGGACTGTGCTAACTGGAGCCCCCAGCCTAGAGGGCGGTTATTAGTTAAAAGTGTTCTTGCCATGTCAAGAAAATGCCCCAGTGGCTAAGGGCTACAGCTGACAGTGACCTCTGGCCTTTCATTTATTGTCTATCCCTGGAAGCTCAGGATTTATAAATCAGTTTGGATGTTGTCCTCTGTTCACTAATGTTTTCTATTTTGGCCATAAAAATATATTGTATCTCAATAACTAATTGTAACCTCTACATGGTATTAGAAGAAATATCATAATTTCTAGGTTCAAATGGTTCTACCCCAGATTCCACCAATAGATAGCTACAGCTCTTAGTGCTTCTCAGAAGGCATAAATAATTACCATAATCTCTGGAACGTTTTTAAGAGTGCTGTTTCATAGTTCCTATGCCACCTTGCATTTATCTTTGCCGTGGTGCTTCTCATCCTTCACTTCCACTTCCCTCTGCCCCCCCAAGCTGTGGGGAACAACAGAGGAGTGACTTGTTCCCCTTGCCTCTCTCAGGACACCTGGTAATTAGGTCTCAGAAAATGTTGTCGAATGAATGAATAAATGGAGAAATAAGGATGACTTGTCAAGAAAAGCTGAAAAGACCGGGAAGTAGAAGTACGAAGGGAAAATGTGAACATTAATTTCACATATGAACCATTCCATTATTTCTGGTTTTGGTGAAACCAAATCAATCACCCTATGTCATCACAAGAGAAGACATATTTTGGGTTACTTTCTGTCTCTCTTAAACATACACAGCCACACGGTGAACAACAATTGAACCACAATCTCTCTTGCTGTTGCTAATTAGAAAAAATCATTTGCATGTTTCATATATTTTTTTATCTATTTCGTTCTGAAGTATTTTTGCCTTTATAAAACTTATCCTCAGGATCAAAATGATATTTACATTAGCCACGTTTTTATAAAACTTGGAAGTATTTATAAACTTTTGTGTTAAGAGAGGCGATGCTATGGATTCATCGAAACCGGTTTTTTCTTCTTGCTGGACACGAAGATTAGCTATCTTTCTCAGCCTTCCCTGTGATTGGATGGTGCTAAGTGACTGAGTCCTCATCTGTGGAATATAATTAAAGTGATATTTGGCACTTCTAAGCCTGACCTCCCACTCCACATTCTCTTCTAAGCTTCAAGCACTCTCTCTTTACCTACCTGCTGGATGCAGAGAATCTGGTGGAAAATTCTGGACTCTAAGGAATAGCAAAGCCACCACAAGGAAGACCTAGGTCAATGAACATCTACGTGGAGCACGGCTCCTCACCGCCACCCTCACAGGCTTACGCTGTGAATATTTATTTAACCGTGAGCAAAAACTAAACTTTTCTTTTGTAAAAATGCTGACATTTGGGGAATGGTGTCATTTGTTATACTGGAAACCTTTTTAAAGAACATATGCTTCAAATTTAGATGCTGTGCATATAATACTTACTCCTAAGTAAGTACTAATACCACTTTCCATCTATTATATGGGGAAAGAGAAATAACAAGATGCCACATCATCCTAATGGTGGTTTTATCTTTGTGGTTTGCAATTTACTGCTTTACTAGAATGTGCTAAGTGGTTGAGGGCATGTGTCAATGCTACATGAAAAATAGGAAAATCAGTTCATTTTTCAAACAGAGAAACCAAGGGTGATTGGGGAAGTGGTTAGAAATGAGGAAAGAAACCAAAAGAGGAAGGGCTATGATATGACAGCTAGAATCTCCTGGGACAGATCAGGATTAGGCAACCAAGCTAGGGACACAGAGCAGCACAGATCCAAGGGGAAGATAAAGACAACAGGAAAAAATACTGAGAAGCAGAAACCAAGGGGCAGCACTGAAGCTTCTCTAGAGACAGAATGCAGAAAATCAAAGAGTGAACAAATGACCGAGAAGTGGCAGACTCCTAAAGGCAAAGAAAGCAAATGTTCCACACAGCAGTATGTAAGGTAAACCCCACTTCTTTGGTGTACCTAGTCTCAAACCATCTCTCACATGTTTCTCTTGGAAGTGTCCAAATGCAATAAAAGGGCACTAGTTTTAGGGCATAACCACCTGGGCTGCTGTGCTGATTGCAGCTCCATGATATGGCCAGTCACAAAGCTCTTCTGATCTGTCTATCCAGGCACCGTGGCACTTTCCACCTAATGCTCCAGGACACTGTCAGATGCAAAGGTACTATTCATTGTTGAAGAGCTTTGTAAGCTCCAAAGTACTGTAACAGTTTGAGTGACTACTTTCCTTCATGTGAAAACCATCTATCTAGCACCAACTGTCTAGCAGAAACAGGGCCATGCTCTAGTGGAGATAGATAGAGACACAAGTCCTGACAGCTTGGTAGTTTGTTGTGCATTTTGTTTTTTAAATTTTTTAAAAGATAACTCTTCTACAGGCAACAGTTCCATGGTGGACATTATTATTTTCAATTGACCCATAAGCTGGTTCACTTATCAATAACCCTTCTGCACCTGCTTGGACACTACTTATTTAACCCTCTTATCCATGGATTATAAATGTGTTGTTTTCATGAATTGACTTAAACATTAAAAAATATTTTTATAATTTCACTTGATTTTTTTGTTTTTTGCAGTTTTTGGCCAGGGCCAGGTTTGAACCCACCACCTCTGGTATATGGGGCTGCTACCCTACTCCTTTGAGCCATCGGTGCTGCCCAATTTCACTTGATCTTAATCAAAAGGTTGAAAAGCAATGTATTTTTACAATTTCTACAGTTCAGAATGTCATTTTGTGCCATAGAACTCACTGGAACAGTTTCTTAGTTGAGATTAATTATTTAGGGAATAACTATTCTCGAAGTAAATTGTTACCATTGTGAGACCAGCATCTAGAGAGTGTTTATCAGACCCACTGTCACTGGGGAAACACATTGCCAGAATACAATATTATATAAGTTTTCACCTTATTGTGCTTGCTTTTCTTTTTCTTTTTCTTTTTCTTTTTTTTCTTTTATTTGAGACAGAGTCTCACTCTGTAACCACAGGTAGAGTCTCATGGCATCATCATAGCTCACAGCAGTATCAATCTTGTGAGCTCAGGTGATTCTCTGCCTCAGACTCCCATGTACCTGGGATGATAGGCACCCTCCACAGTGTCCAGCTAGTTTATCTATTTTTAAAAGAGACAGGGTCTCGCTCTTGCTCAGACTGGTTTCAAACTTCTAAGCTCAAGCAGTCCACCTGCTGGGGCCTCCCAGAGTACTAGGATTACAGGCATGAGCCACCATGCCCATCCTATTGTGTCTACTTTTCAACAACCAAAATCCATGCAAAAATTTTTTTTTTCATTTGGAATTGTGTTTCTGTAAGCACAATTACTATGCTGGTTGCATCTCTCATCTTCATTAAAATAAATTAATTACAATAAAACAAAAAATTGACCTTGTGCCTCAAAAGCAAGATAGGCAAAAGAAAGCAAATGGCAGAGAAATCACGTGTGAGAGCATACGCCACTTACAATACAAAAGATTTATTCCACTTCTGAGGCAAGAAATTGCCGGCCTCTAATAGTTTCACCACCTGTGAATTATTTGGGTGCACCACATAAGCGGGTTCTTTCTTCTATTTGTTTAAAGAAATAAGTGGTATGTTTGCCAATTCTACACTACATTAATTTTCACGGAGTTTCCATTTTCATCTTCATTGCTTTTTCAGATTTTTTTCCAAAGCTTCTGCCATTCTGCAACTAAAGCTTTGGGTATTTTCCCCTTCGATTTTTGTCCAGGGACTTTCTCTAAGTCAGTTCAGTCTGTTGGCATAAATGTTGGGATGGGGAGTGTGATAACCTAAGACATCCTGATAGAAATTCCAAGAGCATTAAAGGAATGAGACAGGAAATTGTGAGCAACCTATAATAAATTCAAACTGTCCAATAAAATAAATATACCTCAATAAAATAAATATACCTCACTTTGTTCCCATAGTAAGGTATGGTAGGGTGTCCGATTTCTCGGCCTACTTTTCTGGCTGTAATCTCAGTCATTTGAAGTCTGTAAGGATATTGTTAGGTTACTGTACTTCATCAATACAAGCAGAAATAAAAGGGGTAATGGAAACAATAAGGACTCCGACTTTTCAGGTGCTGAAGTAAGATTTGGAGGGAAAGCATTTTAGAAATAGCCTGCTCCTTCATAATAGTTATTACAACCATTTGTCACTGAGCCCTGATACAAACTCCCTGATGTGCCACACTTGTACTTTGGGGCTTGTAGCTTGTCTGAGATAACAAACCTGCTTTGAAATTACTACTATGGAGTTAGTTTAATGAGCAGTTAAATTCTCAGGTCATAGATTCACAATGTTTTGGGTTTAAAGGGAATCTTTGAGATATGTAGAATGTGACCCCAATTGACAGGATTTCTTTGAAGGAAGGAGTTTGGTGTATTTTGTCTTGAATGCCTTTGCATCCCTAGCATCAGGCAAAAAGTTTGATACACACAAAGCACTCAATGTAAGTTTGGATTTTTTTGAATAAGTGAATTAATTGCCTCTTCGAACCCTTTCGTTTTGCAGATAATCAACTTTAAAATATAAATGTCTATGAAGAAATTTGAGTCATATTTGCTAAGAACATCTAGTAGATAGGATCCAGATCCTGGAATCTGGGTCCATTCAAAAGCCCACCCTCCTACTGAGTTTGTTCCCTTTCTATTATACTACGCGGTCCCTTTAAAGAAGAGCCATCAAGCTGACATTGACAGAGAGATATTGAAATGCTGAAATGTCATGTTCAGAAGGAACCAATGAAACATCTGGAAAATAATTTTGAGTTAAAACTTAAGGATCATGGTTGGTTTATAAATGTCAAGATGACCAGACAAGAACAGGATCAGAATAAGGAACTGAAATCTGTAAAACTTGTCTCTTTCCCTAGATCTATGTCAGCTCAAGGAGCTTCATTTCTCTTGCTTCCAAATCAACGAAAAAATTGGAATAATTTAGTGATGTAGATGTAAAAATAACTTCTTGTAGGATCTTGTATGTGGTGGTAGGACTCCAAGAAGTGTTAAGTTCCTTGTCCTGTAGTGCAAAATGGTGTATTCACTGAGAGTCTGTTGGACGTCAGGCACTGTGCTGAGCAGGGGGTATACTGTATGGACTAAAAACGGACATGGTCCTAAAGACGGGTCTTTCCACATACGCTCTAAGACGGAAATTAAGGCAGGGCTGGGGAAGACAGGAATTAATTGTCCAGTGCTTTCCATTGGTTTTAAATTGCTGTCATGATACTATTTTCTTTAAACTGTATATTTAACTATTGCTGATATAAGGAGGTCTCTGCCTAAAGAAATAGACACATTAATTCATTATTTATAGTGATTCAAGAAAGAATGTGTTAGAAAAACTCTAAATCTCTAAAGATTTATATTTAAGGTCATTTCTTTTTGTTATGCCCCCGTTTTCCCCCTTGAAATCCTCTTTTTTAGTAATACTGAAACCTAACCTTAATGAGTGTATTACTTTGTCTCTGTGTTTATTTGATACATAAACACCTGTCTTTTCCATCTAGAGCTATGCTTAAATAGTGAAACTTTTAAACCAGCCCCTCATTTGAGTGACTTAAAGGCCAATCCGCTGTCACATGTAGAAGGTTTGCTAACTTCAGCTTGGTGGTGCTGGAGCTCTTATGAATGTGATTGTTTGGCTACAGGCTCAAGAATCTTGATTTTAAGAAACTCATGCAGGGCAGCACCTGTGGCTCAGTGGGTGGGGCACCAGCCCCATATACTGAAGGTGGTGGGTTCAAACCCAGCCCCGGCCAAACTGCAACAAAAAAATAGCCGGGCATTGTGGCGGGCACCTGTAGCCCCAGCTACTCGGGAGGCTGAGCCAAGAGAATCACCTAAGCCCAGGGAGTTGGAGGTTGCTGTGAGCTGTAACGCTACAGCACTCTACCGAGGGTTAATAAGTGGAACTCTGTCTGAAAAAGAAAAAATAAAAAAAAAAAAAAAGGGGGGGGACCCATCTAGTGATGTATTCCCAATTTAGAGTTCCAGATAATCAGATAATTTAGAGAAGGGATTTGCAGACTTGGATTTCATAGACCATTAAAATTTAAAAAACAAATAAGGATTGGTGTGTAAGTAATAAGAGGTATGGAAATCTACCACTATCTATGGTTTCATAAATTATATAATATTCATTAATACTAAAGATAGTATTTGCTTTGATGTAAAAAACACTTTTTATTACATTGTCAAATTCTCATGATAACCCTATGGATAGAACAATCACATTCCCCATTTTACAGATGAGAAAACTGAGGCACAGAAAGTTTGTATAGTATGTGTGAAGTTACTCAGCCACTAGTACCAGTGTACAATTTTGAACCCAGGCAGAGTTCATTTTTGGCCCAGTTTCCCCGTGTTCTTTCACTGGTACAAAAAATTAAAGGTCTTTTGAAAAAGTCAGAAGTTTTCGGTACATAATTTCAGAAGAAAAAAAAGAAAAAAAAACATAAACAAATTTAGTTTTACGGAAGACTATCCTTTGTCCTTATTTTTCTCTTTATGCTTCAATAAAAACTGTGTCAGGGTCTGGCCAGCTTTATGCCAGTTACCTTCCTTGAGGCACAAAGAACAAGACACAGTCACACCCCCAGAAAGCTCACAGACAAGTAAAAAAGATTTTCAAAAGACAGCACAGAATGAGGCTGAGCAGAGGATGTGAGGTATTGTAGTAGCACAAAGATGGAAACAAAGAACTGGAAGGATGCTGCTGTTCATGGTCCGCAGTGTCCCTGGCTCCATCCTAGGCAGAGAATCACTCCATGGAAGTTCACTAGGAAGGCAAGAGCCAGAAGGGGACAATCCAGGCAGAGGAGTCTATGTGGGCAAAGGGCCAGAAGAGGGAAGAGAAGGTGAGCTCAAGGAGGAGTGAGTAAACCCCTAAGCTGGAGCACAGCCAGTTCAGGCAGGGGCCCTGTAGTCCACATCCAGGAGCCAAGTTTGGTTTTAGAAAGAACTCTGGTGACCACATGGAGTGCAGAGGCCTGGACAAGGAGGTGGAAGCTGTAAGATCATTGCACCTCTCATGCTAAGAAGCCACAGAGGCAGCAGCAGCAATGATGAAAAAGAAGGTCAAGAGTCCAGCTCTCAGGCTACCTTGTTACTGGTAAGAAAAGCCCTCCCGCGGGCTCCCTGCCTTCAGAGGCCTTAAAGCTCCAGTTGGGTGTGAGCGCTGTTTAGGTCCCTCTGTGTAACACACAGCCAGAGCTGTTCCATCACACAGCCTGGAACAGAGTGTGTGCCCAACCCACGTTTGCTGAGTGAAGGTGTGAAAGAGTGAATAACTACATTCCAGGCCACCCGGTTTCAATTTTTGACCTTAATCTTCGGAGATTATTTTTTCCAAATCACGAAAGGCCTTTGGGGAGCAATAAATGTCTCAGTATCCTAAAAACTTAAGAACTCTGTCACTTAGCAAAAAACAAATTCAGGCCCAGCCTTTCTGAAGAGATTGCCAAACTGTCGTGACTTGACCTGCTATTCACATTGAGTGAACCTTTCAAAATAAATAGAGGCTATTTCAAAAGGGCAGTCCTGTGTTTTTTGAAAGCTTTATGATCCCCCCCAACCCCTGTAACACAAAGCCCCGTCTCATGTAGTCATTTTCAGACCGTCAAGTGATTATTGTCGTTCGAGGCCATGGTATTTTCCCCACATGTAGTTATTTATCTATTTTCTCACCAAAGAGTGCCCTATTCAACTTTTCAGGTTCGTGTCACAATTATGAATCTTTCCATGAGATGCCAGCAAATGTCATTACCCTCATGCTTGCAGTCCACATTATCTAATATGGGCTCCGTGTGTGAGGTTTTCTTTGAAAGAAGCTGAGAGTCCAGTACAGAGATGGAGCACTGAGGGTCTGAATTTATCTGCCCTGCTTAAATACTAATTATGGTCTTCAGAAAATAATCAAGCTATATCTAAAATCCCTCCATTCATCATTTTATACTAAAAACATAATTTGACTAAAAAGATAACTCACAAGTCTTATTATAGGGTGAGTCAAATGTCACATAGATGCTTTATATTTTTTCTCTATAAATCAGATTGCTAAAGCATCAGATTTTTAATTAGGCATTGGAATCCTATGTATATGTAATTTCTTCTTCTAATTATAAACAACTAGTCTCTGATGTGTATATAGCTCTTTACCCAGTATTAGTACGAAATTGATTATAGCCTGCCCTCACCTCATAAAGTAGGTTTGCTTTGGAACCGCATCAAATAAGTATTTAGGTTTTAAATCATATAATCCTTCTGGCTTTCATTCTCATTTTGGAATCTACCACTTTTGCTTTCCTTCCATCTTCCCTGAAATTGACCAAAAACAGGATTAAAATCTCTTTAGATTCAGCAAAAGGAGAAAAAGAAATGTGAAATTCAGTCTCCTCCTGCTGCCAAGTACTGTATTACTTATTAATATATGTTATGTCAGATAAGCCTGACCGTAACCCATTTCACAGATAAGAAAATGGAACACCGAAGCCTAAACAGTGCTGTGAATTTCTCAACTTTTCATGGTTATGTATTCAGTTCTTATAGCAAACAAATCATATTAAAATATGCAGCACAGATTATTTTCCATGTTGTTTGAACTATGTTTTTGGCCTTTGTTAGCAGGAGCCTCCCCAATGTGCTGAGTGATTTCCACAGTTTCAGAACCAAGTTCATTAGAGTTCACAGCTTGTACCGTATTTCATCGATCCTAAGACACACGTTGTTTTCTTGATTTTAGAAACTCAAATGTATCTCATAATTGATAGCAGATCATGGCTTAGTGAGTGGCATTGTTAAAAAAGCTTCATAATGGTACATAAAGTAGTAATGAGACTTCAATTGGATTCAGTGCAATACTGTATCTGGGATCTTTCTAATATCAAACTGATGAGAGCAAAGCTAGACTTAAAATTCAGATGCAGGAATATGATTATGACACCCTCCCTTTCACCAGCTTCTGATGCTGATGGTTCCTGACTTTGTTTGCTCATCTCTCCTGACCTGAAGTACTGCAGAGAGTTTGTACATGCTCCTCCCTTAGCTCTGTTCTGTCCCCTAGCAAGGTCAAAGCTCCCTGCCTACGGTCTTTTTCTTATCTATAAACAAGTGTGATGTAGTGCAATAGTTCCTCATGTTTGGCCACTATCACAATCAGCGGGGCTCTTGTTAAAATTATAAAAATACCCTTTCTACTTCAAGGAGCCCAGGAGCCTAAGCCTCTGTGTATTTATTAGCACTCCAGGTGATTCTGATGTTCAGCAAAGTCTGAGAACCATTGGAGCGGTGATTAAGAGCAATGACTGCTGAGCCAGCCTGCCTGGGTTCGAATCCTGGCTTCACTAGTTGAGCTTCTTCACTCTTGCCCGTGCCCCAGTTTCCTTGCCTGTAAAACAGGGATCAAGGATAGCATCTACCTCAGAAAGTCATGGTGAAGTTTAATAAAATGATTCATGAAACGTACTTAGCACCATACTTCACACACAGAGCAAGTGCCCAGTAAACATCAGCAATTATTACTCCCTCTCTGTGAGGCCAGAATTTCCAGAAACCTCTCTTGTCTTTTTCTTGATCAAAGACAGCTGAGAGTTTTTCTTAGTCACAGTGGTGTCCCATGCAATCTTAAAGAGAGGGACTAAGAAGAACTAGATTGCTTTCTTAATATGTGGGTGTGGTCTGGAGCCCATGGAAGCCAGGGACTCTAAGATGGAACAAACGTAAATGTTGGCTCAAGCAAGTCATCCTATGAATTCACTCAAAAATGCTTGTCTAATTCACAGCTTTCAACCCTCCTGTGCATCAAAAATGCAGGTTACCTGCCTTAGGAACTTTAAGCCTCCCTCCCTCTAGAGATTCAGACAATAGGTCCAGGGAGAGGCCCAGACATTGGTAATTTTTTTTAAGTTCCCAGGTAATTTGAATGTGCGAGCAGAATTGATAACCACTGATCAACTGAATATTAAAAATGTCCTGAAAATTTTTTACATGTTATGGGATATAGCTCTTATCTTTGAAGATACTTTATAACCTCCCCCCCAATAAAAAAATACCCTTTTCCTCTTAAGTAAGGGTATTATACCAGTTCCAATAATGTACACAGTTGATGCAAATGCACTTTGTAAATTATAAATATGCACGTGTGTGAGAGAGAAGGATTATGATGCACAATGTGACGGTGTTTATCCAATCCTGTTACAGAGCCTGCACAATGAACTCAAAAACCTTTCACTTAATAAGACATCACAGAATCTGCCCTCCATTCGAATGTGTAAATGTTTTTTTCGAAAATAAGCACCATGACCTTATTAAATTATTTTGTACAAGATGGAAATTAGAGACTCCTTGACCCCAATCTGAAGGAACAAAATAAAACATATCCTGAGAGTAGTCTGACTTCTACATACTATTCATCTAATCTTCTATTTTCTTTATTTTTCTTTTTTCTGGATGTCCTTGTACCAGACTAAGTACAAATTGATCGTATTTTCCTCTGACACCTAAGTTTAATTCCTGTCTGGATGGCTTATTTACTCTTACCCATACATATATCCCACTTACTTAATTAGACATAAAAATATTCTATTCCATTTCTATTCTTGGGGAAATGTTTAAAAGTTGGATTTCTCTCTTCCTTTTGACAGTAACTCTTCATTCTCCCCTTTTTCTAAAATGCCCAGAAATCTTCAGTGCCTCATAAGTGGATTATGAGGATCAAATAAATTAAGAGTGAGTCTACTGTGGAAACTTCATAGTCCCAATCACGCCATGCCCTGTTCAGAGGGCTTCACTGGCTCCAGTGGTCATTCTGCTCAAGGATCATTCCCTTGGCTGGACTCAAACCCTTCCAGGCCACTACCCCAGGCTTATGTGCAGCTCTTTTGCTGCATGTGTCCTGGTGCACTAAGAGCCGTGCCACCGAGGTACTGACCTGTCAAGGCTAAAAGCAGGCTGGTCCACCAGTTGTGTATCAAGCAAATGATGGTAAGAAGAGTCCATATTAGGCCCTGGCAGACAGAATGGAAAAGGGGGGACAGAAAGGAGTTACCTGCCTATGTAGAAGGGGCAGTACGGGCAAATGCTGGATGGAGCAACAGAGGTGGCTAGAGAAGAGGGAAGTGTTTTCTAGAGATGCTTCTTACCATGCTGGAGGAAGGACCTCTACAAGAGTGGGGCCCCAAATACAGTAGAACCTCTATAGTTGACAGCCTCCCTACCTTGACCACCTCCTTAAGTCAACCTAATTTTTCACAGACCTGACATTTGCCACATGTATTTACCAGTACAGTAGGCCTAGTTCCTTATTTTGAGCACCTCTGTATGTTGACCGGGGTGTTACAATCCCTTGGGTAATCAACTTACAGAGATTCTATTGTTTTGAATTTGGTTTTAGACATGTTGCATTTGAAGAACTAACAAGGCGTTCAGGTAAGTAGAAAGGAAAGCCTGGAGGTTGGAAAAGATGTATGTTTGTAAATCACCTACAAACAGAAGACGGTTCAAGCTAGGGAAAGTGGGTGAGATCCACAGCAGGGCAGAGCAGAGAGCAGGAGCCTAAGAGAAGGACTTCGGGGATGGTGGCAGCTGTGGTCAGAGTGAGTAAGGAGAGGTGGAGGAGGGGTGGCAAGTGTCACTGCCAGAGAAGTCGGGGGAGCTACTCCCCACCTCGATGTGAGGGATGGTCACAGGATGTGGTGAGCTACGAGGTCCTGATGAATTTCAGAGGAGCCACGTCAGTCAAGTGGCAGGCAGAAGCCAGACGAAAGCGTTAAGGAATTTGGGGGCATTGAGGAAGTGGGTGCAGGGAATGTGGATTAGCCTTTCAAGAGGTTTCCAAGTGAAAGGAAGGGAAGCAGGAGACAGTTTAACCCTTAGCACTGACAAAGTGGAAAGTAAAGGTAGGGGAGTACAAAGCAGGAGCTATGAGATAAAAGTGAGCTTGGTTTTAATAAAAAGAGGAGAAAGTGCTTTCGTCTTAATAGCTCCAAGAATGCTGATAGCAGCCGTGTGTGAAATTGATTTCTGAGGCCCAGCACCAGAGACAGGAAGGCTGTGGGGAAATGGGGAGTAAGCCATGATTTAGCACCTTCCCTTTCTTTGCTTATTACAAAACAGGCTTTAAAAAAGATGCCTGTGGTGCGCCCTCAGCAATCTTGATATTGTCTGTGGCCAAGATCCATTTTAATATATTCCTGAGGCATTTTAGTGATTATAACACTGCTTTAGACATTACTCTATTAACATTTCACATTGCTAAGGATGTTAATGTGATGAATATAAATAGAATTCCTCCATTAAGCGATATTGAATGATGCTGAAGGAAAAAGGACTCTTTTGCTGAAAAAAAAGGGGACAGACAAAATGCTTACACACTGAAAGCAAAAATTAAGCTTTCTGAACTTTCAAAGTGTTTGCTTCTACTTTGAAAGCACTGAGAGTCAGAGAGGGCTCACAAGAATCACAAAGATCATATTATATTTCATATGGGAATAAACATTTAATAAATGATTTTGCTAATGGCTTCTTGACATTAGTATTTAACTTACAAATAAATAGAAGATGGTATTTCTTGCCATATATACAATACTGAATGATATTTTTTGATTATGATTTTTAAATGCTAACAGTACGTGGAATTTAGCCAGTTCAAAAGCATAAATACTTCCATTGAAATTGACTAGAAGGTAGGAAGAGATGACAAGTATACTTGTCTCTACTCACCATTATTATTTCTCAACACAAGTAGGTCTATACTGTTTACAGATAATGATGACAAATTATAATGGACTGAAAAATACAAGCACTTTAGAAAGCCAAAGTATTTCTTGCAGTTATTTAAAATAAGGAACTCATACTACAATCTAATGCACATAAGATTTTAAAGAAAAAAACTGCAGGATAGTATATTTATGAAATAACTCAGTTAACTAGAGAATACACAAGATTCTATAATTCTTTTTCACCATGAAAAAGTGAAATAACTCAGTTAACTAGAGAATACACAGTGTTCTACAGTTCTTTTTGACTATACTAAGTCTATAGTAACTGACTCTCAATTATTGACAGAGGACTGAGTATGTGGGAAAAACATATCTGTAAATCAAAATATAAAATAAACCTCTCTAAGTTATACAAAGACCACAATAAGAGTTTCTATTCTGACACAAAACTAAGTATGCCATGAAAAGTAATGACATGGCCATTCTAGTAGAAACATAGGGGGAAAAAAAGATTCAGATGAAAATTAAGCCAACACAGAAACCAAAGACCATCAAATAAAGCTGACCTTTATCCCTTCATTTGGGAGAATTTTGCTTACAAGTATTGATTTTTGAAGGATTAAGTAGAACCCACTTATTAATAAAATGGACAGAGTGCAATTTAGCATTTTGTTTATTATTCAGAAGTCACTCCGTAGGATTTGCCATAGGTCCTGGATATAAATGATTGTATTGGCACAGAAAGGAGACACCAAATGGAGATTCTCTTTTTAAACAGTTAGTTGGTTTTTAATGAAACAATTCTTAGGGCTGAAGCAATAGGACTACCTCTACTTGGATTTTATTTACTGAGTATACTACTCAACACTCTTTCATATATTACCACTTTTACTTTTTAAAAACTCTTTGTAGTAAATCTGTGAGGCAAATTGAGCAAATGTCCCATTTTGCAGATTAGAAGACTGATGTGGAAATATGCTAAGATGGACTAGCCTAATTTAGAGTCCTAGGCATTTTCATAGTTAGAGGGATCTTAGAAACTATCTGGTCAAAATTCCTTTCATAGAAGTGACTAAACTCAGGCAGAGAGAACTAAGTTGCCTAAAATGCCGAATGGCAAAGTCAAGGATTAATGAACATATCACAACGGCCATATCTTTTTGCCCAGACTGGATCTCTGTTCAGAAATTTTTGCCATCATTCTCTAAAACATTTTAAAATCAACATGCTTACAAATAATCAGTTGAACACTCAATATCTATGGAACATTAAACTTGTATCAAGCCCTGTGTTGGACATTAGGAGGGCAAAGCTGAATTGAAGCTAGGCCTTGCCTTTAAGAGTTTCAAACATTGTCTCTATTAATTTCATTTAGCATCAGATTTCTGTTATTTGAATTTTAAGATTTTTGAAGAGATTCTAATGGACATATAGTATCCCAAGTCCAAAACTCTTACTATACAACTTGTACCAACATTTGCCTCTCTCAGGTCATTTTTCTTGATTGATTTTGGCCAATTTTGCATCTTTCTGTGTGACCCATGGCTATCCATGCTGGACTAAGTTTTGCACTCAGGAAAATGTGATTCATAAGTATTCTTTACTTCTGTGTTGGTAGAGGCCTATGCATTTAATTAAGCCGGGACTTCCTCACCTACCTCTCCTCATTCCCATTCTCAGTCATCCCTCCTAATCTCAGCACAGGAATCTGCAGAAAGCACTGCTTCCGAAGTGTTGGCGATTGTTTACTCAGTGGTGAGGACCTTTGGCAGAGAAGTATGTAGGACTTGGATTAGGCCAGATTAAGGCAAGCTGTGACAGGTTAATCATCTTTCAGCTTTACACATTTTGAGTAAATTTAGAATTGGCATCAAAAGACATGTGAATAAGCAGAAATGTGATCCTCTTTCCCCCCAGCATGGATCAGAATCATTCTTTGTTCTTTCCCAGTCCTTTGCTTATCTGCAGCTTCTGCATATATTTTTCCCCTCTGTGGAGAATCTGAATGTCCATGAACAAAAGTGAAAGCTGACAGCCGTTAGGAATTAGGCACTCAACTGCAACTTGTCCCAGACTGCCTTGTCTTAATTATTCATTCAACAAATATTCACTGAGACCAATTACATATCCGGTGTTCTACAAGGCACCGGGCATATTTAAAGGCATATTCATCTTTGTCACAGCCCTTAAGAAGCACACAGTTCATTTCTGGGGATGGGTGTGTAAATAAGTAACTACAATAGGGAGGCTGACAAATGCTAAAGCAGCCATGTGTCCCAAGCCCTGACAATGCACAGGACAGGCAAGTGATGGGTTCTCCATTCATACCTAGAGGGTAGAGAAGGGGTCACTAGAAGACGGCATTGGTGCAGCATCTTAAAGCGGGAGCAGCAGCGGGAGATGGAATTCATCTCCACGAGGGGAGGGAAGTAAAAAGATGTGAGCAAGATGGTCAGGAGAAGAATCTAGGCAATATCAAGGTCCTGACCACAGTAGTAGAAGTCCAGTACAAGGTCTACCAGTTACTGGAGCACAGAGGACGTGTATGTTTGGGAGAAGCAGAGATGAGTCCAGAACGTTTATTAGAGTCAAGTTAGGAAGGCTCTTGTGTGCAACACTAATGATTTGGACTTCCTCACCTAAACATTTTTGGAGAATCTGATAAAAGCTGTGGATCCTCTTCCCAGAAATATGTGACTAACACACATATGCCCAAAATGTGGCACAGAGTCTGTGAGCATTCACAAACCCCTAGAATTCATTACCAGATCCTACCAGCTACATGCAGTGAGCCCCAGAAAGTCTCTTAGGAAGGAGTGAACAGTTTGGCTTTGTATTTCTAGCAAGATAGTTGGCCATAGTAAGGAGGACGGACTGGTGGGGGGAGAGGCTGGAGGTCAGGGAAACAGAGGGGACATCTGTTGCAGAATGCCAGCCCACAAAGAGCATAACCGGAATTAAGACAGGGAAAGTAAGGTTAGAGGGGTAGGAATGGAAGAGAGAGGCATTTCAGAAATGGAATTGATAAGACGAGGTGTCTGATTAACTTTAAAGGCTGTTGAGCAAGCATTTTGATGTTGTTCATCTTCCTACCAAATTAAAAGGTGTTGTTGGACTAGGTTGGACTCAGGGAATGGGCAAAATGGAAACATGAGCATGTAGCATTAGAACTTCATGCAAAGGCAGCAGGTCCTCCAGAAGCTAAGAGATCGAGGGATAAGGGAAAGTGAACTCTGAAACTAATAGATATATCATTGCTTATAAACACAGAATCAAATAAGGAACTGTTGAAAATTTTAAACCTGGCGAGGAGCAGCCATTTCAAACTAGAAAGGAGCTTGCTGGCTGTCCTCTCTACCTTACACAGTTTCCTGGCCCCAGAACATCTGGGAAACTAGGTTGGTTTGCTTCACATTCATGATGGGAAAATATTCCCAGGACCACAAGTAAACCTTCAACATAGTAGACTACCGAAAGTGCAGAACTTCTCAAAGTAACCAAGCTGCTGCCTATGGCTACAGCTACAGGATAGAGGAAAATGTTATCTGTTGAGGCTACAAAGATCTGGTAATTGAGGGAGCTGTTGCTTTTTAAGATGAACTCATCTGAATTACAAGTGCCGAGTTTTTGATGGAATTCATATCCTGGTGTGGAAGAGGGAGGCTGTGGTATGTATTTGAGCTAGAGAACAGAAGAGCTTCCCTGAACTGGGAATCACTTGGAAAAACTGTAACTAACTAGGTATTTCTCACTCTCTTACTCTCTCCCTCACCTCCTGCTTGTTCTATGTATATTTTTGAGAGACAAATGACAAAAGAGTAATTAAGAATTTAAAACAAAACATACTTCCTAAGCATTTCATTATCTACTAATATTTGTCAAAATCTCATGGATTTTCTTCAAAGTGACATTCATAATAATTATTTCAACGATAACTATAGGTAACTCAAAAATAGAAAACATAACCCCTGCCCTCAACGGGTTTATAATCAAATTGGGAAGATAATTGGTATGCATACTGATAATCCTGAAGAGCTACAAAGTCTTGTTTTGATGTTTTAATTTTTATTCTATTCTAATTCTTTACAAATTGATAATCCATGATGGAACATCAAGTAATTGCAGGTTAAGCAGAATATTGTGGTACTTAGAGCTTATCGTTCTATCTTTTCTGAGTGAAAAGAATCGAATGTGACCAAAAGTAGAAACAAGAATGTAGATTAAAAAGAAAACACAATATTATGTCAAGAATATTTTAGAGTTTAATTCTAAACATTGGCCCCATGATATCTGAATGATCCTTGTAAACTAAAGCATCTGAGCATATGGGGACAAAACTGAAGTTACATCCAGTCCCATGGAGCTCCATGCACAATCATTACACCATTTTTTTTTCTTGGCTTAGATGACATGATGGTCAACCAAAGAAGAGTTGAGACACTTCTAGTGAACTAAAACCTGACTTGCTTGAAAGTGAAATAAAGTTAACTGTCCTTTATTCCAGCCTCTCCATTATCAAGTAATTTTGGGGGGGGATGCCCACCAAACCCTACGCTATATTAATTTATTAACTTTCGGGTTTTCCCAACAAATCCCAAAATGAGATTTTTTTTCTTCATCAGGAATTCTTTCTCTATGATTCCAAACCCCAAACATGTGCTTTCCAGAGCCTCAGATGTTTCCTTACTTCGACAGATGTTTTGTAAATTCATTTCAGCAAAATTTGCCTTTGCTGCAGAAAGTATCTATGGGTGATTGGAGCTGTAGTTTGGATAGAACTCGAGTTAGATTAGACAGAAGTGGAAACTGAACTTCTAACTGGCTCACCAGGAAGTCAGGAATTCACAAAGAGAGCAGAGAAGGAATTCCGTGTGAGGGGGTGTTTCAAACATGCCTCTTTTGGGGAGTGGAGGGGTGTGGAAGACCCAGGAGGTGATTCTTCACTGTTTTCCTTGGTGTTAGGCCTACATATTATTTTCCACTGGAGACTTTTTTTTGCCTAACTAAGTATGGGGGGAAATCAACAACAGCATCCAGGAAGAGACGCTTCACTTCCAGAACACCAGGCAAAAGGGCTACTTGTCACACCTGAGATGAAACAGTACAAAGATTTAAAATATCCCTGCAGAGCAAAGGCCAGGAAGGTGATAACTGTCAGCACAAACATGAGAGCGAATGAGTTTTATAATGATTGCTGTTTCTGCAGAATATAGTTCTTCTATTGCCCACTTTTCTTTGTGAAAGAAATGAAATTACTAGCTTTAGCCTTCCACTAAGTTCAGCTATCATAGTTATCATAAAGCCAAATATTATAGTAGAAAAAGATAACCAGAACTTACAGGCTATATCTAGTAGAAACTCTGTAAATGTCAAGTCTTATCTTTAAAACTCTTTAAGCGTTTTAAATCTGTATCAGAAAAAAATGCATCAAATATTAATATACTATGAGAATTGTGACAAAGTAGTTAGAGTGTTTGTAATTGCTAAGTTTTTGCTTTTAAAGTCACAGAAATTGACAATGATAGAATATTTTATCTATGCCTACCCTTAACATAAGCTGATTCAAAATGTTCAATGGCCAGTCACAGATTTCCTGAATACTAATCTTTGTTCATATCAGTAATTATTGATTTTAATTCAACTGGCTGTGAAATCGTGTTCTGGAGTGCAGCTTTCCAAAATGCCCAGGGGTTTCTCAGCAGTTTCCTAGATGAGCTGCAATCTGGCCTTGTCTTTGGATAGAATACAAAAAAACCCCAAGTTATTTTGAAATGAAAATCTTACTGAAGCATTTGACATTGAGCAGAGTCAGGTTTTTGTTTCCTAAAGAGTAAGGAAGCTTTTTAATTTTACCTCTAACTTGTTATTCCCGGGTTGAGAAGGAATGCTGAGAACAAAACAATTTTTTTGAAGAGGAGCAACAGCACCACTTTTGTCCTTTTATAATCAATTCATGTCCCAGTAAACGCCATTTGAAAGGGAAAGGAAAGTCAAAATTTGAAGCTAGGCAGAGAAAACAAAAGAAAAGACAAGATGGTCAGCTGTGGCCAGAGAGCCTGGCTTTGCCAGGTATTAGCTGTGTGACATGGGAGTGTATGTATTTGTGTTGTGAATGTGCCTGAACCTTTAGTGGGTCCTACGCATATGTTCTTTCTTCCTTCTTTTAGTTGCCCTAGGAAGAGAAGTATCAATGTTCCTATTTTACAGATGAAGAAACACTGGCTCAAAGAGATCTGGCAACATGTCTAAGTCAAGTTTACTAGTAGGTGGCTAGTAAAGCCTGTCTGAGCTCAAAGTCTGTGCCCTTTCTCTGGTAATGTGATGTAGGTTTTTCAACCTCTCTGAGCCTCAATTTTCTTGTAAAATAGGGGGAAAAATGTCTTACCTGGCCTGGCTCCTTCTAAGATTAAATTCAATAATTTGTGTAGATCCTGGCATGCCTCCTTTCCGAAGGAAAATTCGAGTTTTCCTTCACCACCAACCCTCCAGGCTTGAGTGCAATTAGGTACCCTAACAGGAATGCAAAAAGGTGTGGGTATATGTATACATTTGAGAGAAAAAATGAAGTCAGGTGCTCAGAAGTCCTCCACAGCCTGCATAGCTTTACACTCTGCTGCAGAAATGACTTTTCTCTTCAGTAGCAAGGGACAGGCTTCATGCAGTGGCCCCTGAAAGACCATGCACTATGTCACTGGCAGTTCATCATATCCCCCAACAGTGCAGCTGTGATAAGAACCAGATGATCCAAATTTCCTAAGCAAAGCCAGCAGCAAATATCATTCGGGAAGGCACATGCTTCGGTATCCACACACCACGCTCTATAAGAAAGTACATCAAAAAGCTGATGGACTTTTACAAGAGCCCAGTTACTGGTGAGTATCTGGAAGCTCTCAGGAGCAGGGAATCACAACCCCTTTCTGTGTACAGTTGGCAACAGAATCAGTATTCCAAGTTGTTAAAGAAGCCAAGGATTAGATAAGATTTATAGCGAACTGATGTGTGTAGGGAGGCTAAAAATGGAACCTGCAGATATGTTTCCAAAGCTTCGTACATGGACGCGATGTTTCTGTGTATAGCTTACTCTGCTTTGCGTGGGTACCCCACGGGAAAATGGTTCTCTCATCACTGGAGGAGTTACCCCTCTTTTAATTTAGAGGTGTGTGGCATCCGTTTTATACAGCCCCATACACAGCTCCAGATGGCTAAAACTAACACTGTCTGGGAGGAGAGGAAAACCAGAGGCTCGGGTACCTTCTTATGGATCTTACAATCATTAAGAGCTACTCTTTGCCTCATCCCGTAACCCATTTTGTTATTTTGTTGATGTCTGAAAACACTTCACCTATAATGTAACTTCAGCTGTTTTGTGGCTGCAGTTTTACAAATACCTATCAGCCATTTCCTCAGCACTTACTTTCATTTTCATTTAGTCCTAAAAAACTTGACCTCTTGTTATAACAGTTAGAAAAATTATTTTCCAAGTATCCTTTATGTATGCATTTCTGAGCAAGTAGAACTCATAGGTCTTTTACTGTTAGTTTGTGCTTCATCCTTCATCTTGCATAAGTCTTTGATAACCTGTCCAGGTGTCAGTGAAAGAAGTTTCTGGATAAAGGGGTACACAGGAGATCATGCTAAGGTTAAGCGTCTATTGGGCAGTGAGATGCGGGGAAAATACTGCTTCATGTGATTACTCAAAGCATTTAACCACTAGGCTTGGAGCTGTTCACCTGTGACTATTTTGCTGCAATTGGCTCTGGAATCAACCACAAAACATCAGATGAAAGCATCTTCAAATAAGCCAGTATTGGCAAGAATATGACATCATTCTGAGGTGGATGTGCGTAGGGGAGCTCTTCTAATATTTGTAGGAGGTATATATTGATCTGCAACCACAATCCATATTCATGCAATTGGCATTTTCTCAAGCTAAGAGCCTCTTGAATAGCCAGGAGCAAAGGATCATTGGAGTTGGGGGTTCTGACAAGAAAGTAGTTGTTTTAGGAGTCTTAACACTATATTTAAAGGTCAATGTGTGGCACCAAAGATCTAGAAATGGCTAGACTTGTTATTAAATAACTCAAGGGGCATATTCAGTTTTCATAAAATTATAGAGCCAAGACTCAGGCCTTTCTGCTCTCCATTTTCACTGGGTTTCTCAAATGCTAGCTCAAAACGGGCGCTAATTGTCTATTCTTACCCATCCAATAGCTATAAAGTAAAATAAATGCTGTAATAAGAAATGACTTCATGATGACTTTTTCCTTCAAGTTTAATACTCGTATCAGATATACTTTTGACTTTTCATGATAAATCTAGTAGAGAAACATTAGCTTCTATAAAAAATTTAATAGTTATTTGTTAGTTCTCCGTCCTTGATATTAATAAAGAACATCATTGCTGAAATTCCCAGCAGTGGGGTCAGGGATAATCTCTTGATCACTGTGTTCAGTAGTGTTCATGACTTCTTTTTGAGACATTGAAGTTAAAGTGTTACACTTATATGCGATGGAAATCAGATTTTAAAGCATTGGCTGGGCTCTGGAGAAAAGCTTAGATTTTGGGTATCAGAAACAATAGCCATTGCTTTTAGACACCCCCCCCATTATCTATTTCTTATATTTCATCTGCCTCAATTTCCCTTGCTAGATTCAATTCAAAGTTTACACTTTATAAAAATGCTGCTGTAAAGTCAAAAGAACTGTACATTCATAAGAGAGAGATAAACATGTGTTCTACCAGGACCAGACACAAAATCTTCCTCATACAGAAGGAAGTCTTAAAAACTGCAATAGGCAAATCCTTCTAATTTTAAATGATCTGAAAGGCATCCCTAATATGTCATTTCTGGTTATAGATACAAAATCTGGCAGTTAAAGAGGAGGAAAATCACTTCCTCTAACATTTAAACATGGATTCCGTTGAAATGAATTGTTTATTCTACTTGTTAAAAAAAAGCTTGGAGTTTGTTCAACTTTGAAAAAATTAGATCTATGACTCACTTCTAGGTTAGGATGAGATCTTTTTTGGAGACAATGCAGGTGCTTAAATATGTGTAGTTGTACGGAAACATGTAACTTGTTCTGAAATGAGATGCTCTGTGAGACTCAACTAAGGCTTCTCAGGGCCTAATTAGACAAGGTGTATGAAAAATATCAAGCAACATTAGCAGAGTCTGAAACAGTTTTTCTAGAAAAACAAAATCATAGCCATACATTATTTCCTGATATCTTACCTAGAGAGCAGCCAGAGGGAAACCCCTCAAGGATTTGACAGTCTGATGTTCTTATCTCCCATGGAAATGCAATTCATATGTGAATGCTGTATGTGGAATTTTTTTTGGTTTTGCAGTTATGGTTATTGGATAGCATCAGAGTTTGTAATCACTCATTTCAATTACTGCCTGAATCCTACCATTTGTAATATTGGTTTTCATTACAGTCATGGATTTGAAGAAAATGAGAAAAATTGCATTGTACAAATGTTATTTTTGTCACACCAATGGCAATTACATCGTGCAGTTACTACACCTCCCTCAGTCATCCCATCTTCCAATAATCACACAAAGTGAACAAAAAAAATGAATCAAGAGATTCACAATAAGCTTGTAAAAATCTGAGTGATGAATTTAATGGGCGTATGGAGAGGAGATTTTGGATATGTGTATTTAAGTGCCCAAAGGTCTTTTTGCTCTCACTATTCACATTCAAAAATGAAGTATCCCAAATTGCAGTGATTAAAGATTAATTCTATTAATAAAAACCAGGCTGTAGATTTCAACAAATGCTTCCATTAGAAAGTACATACTTTGGGATTACCAGTGTGATTCTGTTACCCATGCTATCCCATATTTTATAGGAATTTAAAACTGCTAAGTCATTGCATCAGCAGGGAGATGCAATAAGACAGATGGAGCCAGGTACAACTGAGGACAAGTTGGGCATTTCAGGAAGGTGACACCTCAAGAGCCCAGTGTCCCAACTACGATCAACAGAGAAAGCTCTGATACCTTTTCAGTGTACCTTCTATAACCTTTCAAATGTCATCTATGTTTAAAAACTGTTTATGATGAATAAATAATGTCTGATAATAATAGCAAGAAATGCTTACATAGTATTGTGTTTATTATTTTGGCCCTGTGTTCTTTTAAAAATGTATATGTGTATTTGGGCTTTTGTTGTGATAAATACACGCAGGCACAAAATTTACCATTTTAACCATTTTCAAATGTTAGTTCAGCATAATTAAGTACATTCACTTCGTTGTACAACCTTCACAACTACCCATCTCCGGAACTTTTTTCATCTTCCCTGATTGAAATTCTGTATCCACTAGACAGTAATTCCCTGTTCCTTCCCACCTGGGTACTGGTGAGCACCATTCTGCTTTCTGTGTCTGTGAATTTGACTATTCTAGATACCTCACATAAGTGGAACCAGGCAATATTTGTTCTTTTGTGCCTGACTTAATTTCATTAGTGTAATATCTTCAAGGTTCATCTGTGTTGTAGCACATGTCAGAATTTTCTTCCTTTATAAGGCTTAATAATATTCCAATGTATATGTAAACCTGCATTTTCCTTATTCATTCATCTGCCCATGGATGGGCACTGGTTATTGCCACCTCACGTGCTTATTGTATATCAACTCTTTCAGACCTCACAATGATTCAGTGTTGTAGTAGTGTTATTTTTCAGATTTTATGGTAAGAAACTTGAAGCATAAGGAGTTCCACACGGGCCCAGGTCCACACAGATAGGACGCTCTGAAGGCAGTGTTCCATCCCCAGCTAAGTAGACCCACAGCAACTGCTCTTAGTCCCTGCCCTAAGCCATATCCCTTTCAAATGATTTAAGAAGCTAAACATAGCATGTGCCACTTAGAGAACCATTTGCATAACATTCTGAGTCCACGTTTGACTTAATTTGTACAGGTTTTGAAAGTTCAAAGGAGTAGTCAATTTAACAGCTAAGCCCCACAGCAACTGATTTATAAAGGATCCCATTACTGCAACATAAAAAATTAGTGCTTTGCTCTGGCTCTTGTCCTGGGCTAAGTTCATTTAGCTAATCCTCCTATATAGAATGTATATGTTTGTGTATATGTTCCTATGAGTGTATGTGTCTAGTTACATGGTTATAATATTATCTTCATTTTATATAAAGAGAAATTGGGGCATAGGAAAGGTGGGACATTACATGTTCAGGGACTCATAGTCAAAACAAGATCTGTACCCAAACCAGGACAGTTCCTAACTTCAGAGCCTATTCTCTTAACTATAGCACAAACTTCATCTTTTTCTCGTCTCTAAAAAAAGTGAGAAGTGCACCTTTAAGACCTGTACATAATAACAGTTATCCTTACATGAGATGCAAATTGCCCTAGAATACTGTAAATAACAAGACAAATCTATTTTTCAAGAGGTAATCCCTCCATTACTAAAGTCATTTCACACCTTATTATTATTATTGTAATTAACAAATCTGAAAACAGGAGTGACACTGCTTTATTTTTTAAAAGTTACATTGTATACACTCTTTCCATATTTTGCAAAGCAGTTTCTCTGAGTAGGAAAATCTCTGGGAGCAATTTCTCCTTCTCACAGAGATGGAAGAGTTAATAAACTCCTGAAGCCTGAGCAAAATTGTGACTTTAAAACGATCGATTTTCTAACCCAGATCCCTGTTTCTGACTCCCTTCCCATTTGCTTCATTACTGCAATCTCTTGCCCTGTTCAGACATTGCCCAGAGTTTTTAAAATCAAATATTCCTCTCCCCAAACATACGCACATTATTAAACTGGGAAGAACCTAAGAGTATTTGATGCACGCGTTCATCCCCAGCAAGGGCCACACACAGGCCACCCCCATTCGTGGACACACGTTTCTGGGTTCAGTGGGGCCGTGATGTTGACCATCCTCTTGTTCCTTACAGAGCTCCAGGACAGCACGCTCCGAGGAGGACAGGGACGGCCTTTGGGATGCCTGGGGCCCGTGGAGCGAGTGCTCGCGCACGTGCGGGGGAGGGGCCTCCTACTCGCTGAGACGCTGTCTCAGCAGCAAGTAAGTCCCGCCCCCACTGGGGGTCTTCGTGACAACCGCAGGGAGGAGGACCGAGGCACTGTTTTGTGCTTGGGGTTATACAGGCCGTTTTGTTGCTCACAAATTCAGATGAAGGAAAGAAATGGAAGAAAGGCACAAAGAATTCAGTGTGTATTTTTTCTTACATCCACCTCCGGCTAGGTATTCACTCATGTGATAGGCAAAAGAGAATTTATGTTATTTACAAGCAGATTTTATGTGGCTTCATGTTAGAACTGAAAGGAGAATTTGTTATCGGAATTGGTTCTTGAATCAGTAGTTCCATAATAGATTATACCTTTTGTATCATCTTAATAATTATGGTCATAATAATAGCAACAATATTGGCATTGATACCTTATTGAGTTAATGTTGGATTTCCAGAGTTGCCAAGTACTTTGCAAATGAATGTTACACTGGTTTAGTTTGGTCCGTGTTTTAATAGCCCGAAGGTTCTTCAGGTCATTCAGTTCAATGAATGATGACTTTTGCATTTAAGGAGGTTTGGAGAAAGAGAAACTTCAGTGGGAATTGTGGCCTGAATAGTGAAAGTAATGAAGAGGGTAGAAAGGCTGGCTAATGGCTTTTAAGCTAAAAGGAAAAGGCCCGAGGCCTTAGAGTGGAAAGTTTTTACTTAAAGTAATAATAATTTAAAACTGCTTCTTGAGCTGTGTGGTCTATGACTAGATTTGTCTGCAAACTATAAAATATAAAGTACCACGGTAATATTTTTTAGTGAAAGATTTTATTTGACAGTGAAAAGTGTTATATGCAGCAAGTAGGAGGTTTGATCAAAAATCACTACATATTATAAAACATGAAACAGAAAGAGAAAAAATAAGCATCTGCTCATTCTCCTAGACTTTTTCATAAACAAATAGCAGGAAGGGGTGAGATGTGGGTTCAGGAAAACGTCAACTTACTTTAATAAGAGTGAGGCTTTCTTGAAACCAGGGTCTGAGTCTTATTCCTTTCTGTTACATGCGCACAGGGTCTGGCAGATATTAGGAGCTCAATAGATACATGATTCTTCACTGAGTCTGTTGATACTTAGAGACCATTTTGGTACCCAGTAGGTCTGAATGGAAGTGTACCCTGGTATCTTGCTATGATGCCAAAAGGCACATTCAGCAAAATAGCGGATCATTTCTGGTATTTGGACATTTTGGCTTTTGGGTCTACACTGAAGATGGGTCTAGGAAATTGTATGTACCTGCAAGTTTGTCTCTTTTTTGAGGCCAGCTTCCTATCAAAGACTCTCGAACTGATGAGAAAGAAAGAACAGATTTTTCCTCTTTATGATTCATCTGCTCTCTTAACCTTGAATCCAAAGAGAGAGAGAGAGAGAGGGAGAGAGAGAGAGAGAAACCTTCCTAAATCTGCAGTACATGAAGCTACATAGTCTTTCTTTAACCAATAATAATCATATATTAGTAAAATGAAAATGTACAAATTTGGAATGTGTTTATCTAGTTTTCTTAAATTAGCAGCTTTGACTATTTTATAGGGATGAGCCAAAACATGTGTCACACAAAACTAGTAAGAATGGTATGGGAATTTTCATATTATTTTGGTACACAAATGTTGCGTTATGGTAGAATCTTTTACTGAGTGAAAGACGGAGAAACGGCTTAAGGAATAACTTAAAATCACAAATAAAATTCTGTCATTCAGCAAGTCAAATATCAATGCTAAAGTGCATTCAAAAATACCCGTTTTGCCACCTAGTAAATTGACGTGCCAGTTGTTAGAATTTTATTTGGATACTTTCTAGAAGGTAATGCATTGTCCTCTCCTTGAAATGTTTTGGAAAATTAGATTGTAAATGCTAAAATTATAAACATATAGATGATTTGTCCCTATTTTATTTTCAAATATTGAAAAAATATATTCAGTAAACTTATAGTAGGCTGGACAAGAAGCTAAAAACATAGGGAGGGGGTGGACTAGCCATTCTTTAGGAATTTGAAGAAGCAGAAAAAAAGCCTCCAAAGACGTAGCATTTCCAAATCCAACAAGAATGTATAGAAATGTTAATGTGTGTCTATATTTCTAGAAATCCAGTGCTTAATGTGGACTGATGCATTATACAGATGGATATATTCTGTACTTAGGGAATTTTAGTCATTCTTTAACAAAGCAAAACTTGCCCCGTCATTAAACGCTGGAACAATCTGGGTAGAAATGAAATGTACATTTTTCTAATTATGAAAGGACTATTTACATATATATTTTGACACCATTCTCCAGGAGGGTTTTTGTGCGTGTGGTAAATTTAGGTTGAACTATCCCGATTCTGATTATCTTGAGACAAATAACGTACAGACTGACTCAGATGTTCGGCCAATGATTGTAGTGGGCTTTCTGGGACAGCTCCTCTTTGACCTCTATACCCTAATGAGTTAAATCTCCCAGCTACAGAGTTTAAAAGGAACAAAACTAAGAATGTATTATTATCTCTGGCAGTATGATTCTAAAAAATCTGCGTCTCCGAGGCAATTCAAAGTTCCACAGTGACCAAGTAAATGCCCGTGTAACAATACCAAATAGGGATGTTATGTTGTTAAATTTTCAGAGGGCTTGTGATGGTAACTTTTGGGTCAGGAGAAAACTTCTAAACAAGGATCAAAAATGTTTTCATATAGTAAACGAGAAAATATCATGAATGTTAGGTCAATCAGGTTGATAAAATATCTCAGATTGCATGTGAAGCCCCCACACTGTACCCCATGATTGAACTAATGTGCACAGCTATGATTCAATAAAAAAAAATAAAACTAAAAATAAAAAACTCAACTTTTATATAAATCACACACTTATTTTCTAGAAAGCTTCTGATGATATAACAAAAAAATGCTATCATTTGACAGCTTGGATAGTTTCTGCTATGATTCTGTATGATATTATTGTGTTTTTCAAAAGGAAGCCTGTATATAAACATGCGTCAACTATCAAATTAGTTTTAAGTCTTGAAGCTGAACACAAATCTCACAACATACCTGTCCCTAAATTATGAGAATCAAATACCTTCCATATCCAGCCTAAAGATTCATCTGGGGCCATATTTAATGATTTAATTACATTTGAGTAACAATGAGAATATGTTAGAATGTATTTGTATGCATGTATGCTGGGCTGTGATAGAAAATATAATTCATTTCAGAAAAAAATCTAAAATCTGCTGTTGCAGAGAACTCACTCTGGCAGGAGCCTTTCCCAGACACTGGTCAGGCACACAGATCCAGGAGAAGTCCCTATTCTAAGGATCAGTGGTCCACAATCAAAATTCAGTTTTCTTTGCCATGGGATTATTGTTTGGAATCTGAATTTACCAAATGTCTCTTGGTATATCTTTGACTTTCTCTTTCTGCCACTCCATATCATTTCACAGATTTTATAAAAACGATTTTAACCCCTGTATCTTCTCTTTTTTGATTTATGTGGACTGACAGTATGAAGAAAAAGTCCTTCGATATCTAAAGAGAATCAAACATTCATCTGGATGGTTTCCATCCTTCTCCCTAAATAGTTTAAATGCATTTGCTCAGCATCTCAGAAGGAAGTGTAATATCTTTCATTATCAAAATATTAAATTGTCAAACACCTAAGACACTATTTGTATTCTTTTTATTTTTTTCAATCAGGATCTTTCACTATTAACAGAAATGTCTGGGTATATAGCCTCCTGTTTCAAAAAACTAGCTTTCAGAAGAGTTAATGGAGAGACCAAAGTCAAAGTCTTCATTTTCATCCTTGTTGAAAAAATTTTAATTTTCGGGCAGCGCCTGTGGCTCAGTGAGTAGGGCACTGGCCCCAGATAACGAGGGTGGCGGGTTCAAACCCAGCCCCTGCCAAACTACAACAACAACAAAATAGCCGGGTTTTGTGGTGGGCGCCTGTGATCCCAGCTAACTTGGGAGGCTGAGGCAAGAGAATCACCTAAGCCCAAGAGCTGAAGGTTGCTGTGAGCTGTGACACCACAGCACTCTACCGAGGGCTGCAAAGTAAGACTCTGTCTTTATAAAAAGAAAAAAAATTTATTTTTCATTAAAAATAACTAAGCAGCAATAAATGTTAAATAAGTATACTAATGAAAACAAAATAATGTTAATGAGATACATTCTAATATTTTCTCATTATTACTTAAATGTAATTAAATTGTTGCTTAAATATGGCCCCAGATCCATCTTTAGGCTGGATTTAGAATGTATTGACTTTTATAAATTAGAGACAGGTATATTGTGAGATTTGTGTTCAGCTTCAAGACTTAAAAGAAATTTGTTATTACAAGTTTTCGAGTTGTTCTCCCACAACAACCAATTCCAACTAATCTAGTTCTAGCAAGAATCTATTTTTTTACTCACCTGAGATCCTTAGTTCTAAGGGGAGCACTAATTGATCTATCAGTTATCCAGTCCACGACAATGCTATATAACAACCACTAAATCTCATAAATATAAGATAAGGGATCACTGCTTGGCTGGAGGCTCTGATAATCTTGGATGGTCTGGATCACATGTCTAGCAGTGGCTAGATGCTGGCTGATCTAGGCTGGTTTCATTTTGGCATGTTTGAGAAACTCAATTCTGTTACACAGGTCCCTCACTTCCCAGCGGGTTGGCCTTGGCAGGTTCCCATGGTGGTAGCAGCAGTGAGAAAGAGCAATTCTCAATTCAAAAGCCCATTTCAAGCCTCTATGGAATGTTTGCCAATATCCTACTGGCCAAACTAAGCCAGTCCAAAATCAGAGTGGAAAAGCAAAAGTGATCAACTAGTAGTGCTCAGTGCTGGGGAAAAGCAAGAGATTCAGGGAAGATAAAAAATTGGGAACCTTTTTGCAGTCTACCATAAATGGTTTTCTGTGGCTTTTAAATCATTTTTTAATGGACTAATGAACCTAATGGGTTCTCTCTTAACTGTCCATTCCACATTTAAGCATCTGAATTCAATCCCATCACCTTATACATTTGGGAAAGATCAGAAGTTATGAATGTATATATCTGTAGAGGATCAGTGGGTAATTGGAATGTGTAGTCTAAAGGCATTTAAATTCAGTCCAAATAAATCCCACCCACCAGATGAATTAACCTACCAGACCAATTTTCCAGCCCTGGTAATATGATCCCTTAGGTCATTTTCAGGTCTGATTTTTTTTAAGACTATCAGTTAATAATTATTCTGTTCCCAATATGATAAAACTGTAAAGATAGCTAAATTACCCAGATTTTATGGAATAAATGACAACTACTCAATTTCTGGAGTCAATTATGTCTCCTGATGTATTAAGAGTTTGTGACAGGCTTGGTTAATCTTCTTAGTAGAGAACACCTTTTCTCTAATCTTCTTAGTAGAGAACACCTTTTTTCCAGAAAAAAAAAAATCAATGGAAATGAAAATGGAATGAAAATATAGAGAAAGGTCAACTATAAAATATTCCCAACTAGCAATGCTCTATGCTGGGGGAACATCTCTGACCTGGGAGATACTGGGCAGAATTCCTTCCTTGGCTTCTCCCCCATCTTTTTTGCAGAGGGTGGCAGAAAGTAGGCACTGCTTGACTTTCTCATATTGGAACATTGATAATTGCCTTTTCCTACAACTTTGGTTTGAGCATAGAGGAAGACACTGAATAAACATCATCTACCACTTTTACTAATTTCTGTAAGATTATATTAAGTTTCATTGAGTAATTCTGATAATGCATCTTGCATCACCTAGTGGAACATAATATCTGCTTTTGTTTTTCACTAATGAGAAAAAAGACTATAACTACTTGTACTTGATGATAGTCCTTTATTTCATTTCAAGTGAATTAACAATGTGTCACCTGCTCCTTCTCTCTCTAATTCTTCACCCAAGCGAAATACACTGAAATAATATTTCTAGTGAACTCATGTCTAACTTTTTTTTTTTTTTTTTTGTAAGACAGAATTTATTCACAGAAAAGAAAGAAAAGAATACAGAAAACATTAAGGCATCTGTTAGAGGGAGAAAATTCTAGTGGGGAGAGAGAAGCTCTCTCCGTTTCTCTCCCAGTC
>CAUYON010212562.1:0-10968 GCA_963573935.1 Arctocebus calabarensis
TGGGACCACAGGTGCCCACCACAACGCCCGGCCATTTTTTGGTTGCAGCTGTCATTGTTGTTTGGTGGGCCCGGGGGCTGGATTCGAACCCGCCAGCTCAGGTGTACGTGGCTGGCGCCTTAGCCCGTTGAGCCACAGGCACCGAGCCTGATTGATAAATTTAAAACAAACCTTAAGAAAATGTTCCCATTTAACAATCATAAGTCATGCTACATTTTTTAAAGTCATGTTACATTTTTAAAAGCTTCAGATGTCTATCATTGCAAAACAGAAATGCATTTTAAAATGTAGGTGTAAGACGTCACCCGTTATGGGAAAATATAAATAATGGTGCTTACCCCCAGTTAATTGCTTCCACTGTTTCAATATCTAATGGATCCACTGACTGAGGTAGGGCCTTGTATAGGGAGGCGAGTCTGTCTGTCAGCAGTTCACACAGGCAAGTGCTCTGAGTAAGGCACTTGGCAGCCGCGGGCTCTGGCAAACTCACTAACAACATCAAGCCCTCGCAAGCTTTCACAGCTATTCGGCCATCCTATGACGGGGAAAAAAAAAAACAGTCCTTCAATTCTGGAGTAGTATTTGCATCAAGTTGTCTGGAAAAATTCAACATAAAAGGATTTAATATTTTTACACTAAAAGAAGAATGGATTTCTTTTTTCTATTTTAAAGGCATATTATTGAGATCATGTGAGAGGAAAAACAGTGAAGATGATGCAGAGAAAAGTGAGTTGTATACCAAAAAAAGAAAAAAGTAAAGATGACAACTCACAGGACTCCTAGTAAGATTTAACAAAGAATTCACTAAATTATAATCCTGGTTTGGACGAACAACTGAGGCCTCTGGCAGTGAAGTGACAGTGAGGTTGTCCAAGCTTGAGGAGAGGCCGTCCACGTGAGGGGACTCGTCTTCCAATTCTATTTGCTCTGCTCTCGTAGCACCAGCAGACAGTGCCTCTGGCTGATGAGACTGTCCTGTATCTGCTGACAAGGAAGTTTGACCTTTTAATTCATCTTCTGAAATTACATTTGGTATTCCTTTGGAAGCCAGTGACTTCAACTTATTCTGCAAAGGAATGCACGTTATATAAGAATCATATCAAGAACCCCGCAAGTCAGAACTCGTATTTTAATGGATTTTTCTACAACTAACATTCCACATGTCTATCCAAAGTAGCAATAAATGTTACATCAAATAAAAACACTCAGACTTTTAACAAACTGCTTTAGAGTAATTCTTCCATTACATAGGAGTTTATGATACTCTTCATACTAACTATAAAAAATGTTTTATAGTAGACAACAGCAATGAATAAGATCAGTGGTAACTATTTGATTACTAGTAAAAACAACTAATATTAGTGGGAAAAAAGTTTTAGGAGGTTTCGACTGCAGTTAACATTTTTCTTATTGGGCTACTATAAATACACATATATATAACTTTTTCTAAGATCACGGGGAAAAAATACAAACTTACAAACAAAAATATTTTAAAGTTCAAAAGTTACCAGCATTTGACTTAAGATTTCCACAAAAGCCCCTAAATTCTCTTAAATATAAAAAACTTTTCTGTTTTTCCCTTATACTTCTACTCTATAAGAACACAAGAAAGTAGTCCAAGGACATTTTTTATTGCTGTATTTAGGATAAGAGGTAGGATTTTTCAACTTGCTTTTGCAAAGAAAAAAATAAACAGAAGATTTGCCTGAAATGCTGGCACCCTTTGCCAACATACACACTCAAACACAAAGAGAATCTTAGCCAAAACAAATTATTAGTTTTAAGGCAAAAATGTCTTCCTTTCCGTTTGAAATAAAAGCAAGAATCAAATTATACACACAAGTTAAAATTTAACCTAAACCAGCTTCTCCAAAAGGCCTGTCCCAGATTGCTCATCATAGAAGCCCACTAAAGGCTCAATGAATTCAAGGTTTGACTTGAAAAGTTATATTGTAGCAATTGTAAATCACTTTAATTGGCTTGGTGCTAGTTGCCAGCCACATGCACTGAGGCTAGTGGGTTTGAAGCCGGACGGGGCCAGCTAAACAACAATGATAACAACAACAACAACAACAAAAAGCTGGGTATTGTGGCGGGCACCTATAGTCCCAGCTACTTGGAGCTTAAGAGAATTGTTTAAGCCCACAAGTCGGAGGTTGCTGTGAGCTATGACACCAAGGCACTCTACCAAGGGCAACATAGTGAGACTCTGTCTCAAAAAAAAAAAAAAAAAAAATCACTTTAATTGTTACAAGGATAGTTTAGAACAATATTCTTAAGAGACTGAGCTTACAGCACACATACTGAAAGACAACAATCCCATGAACACTCCACACGATTTGCCAATTTCCAACAAAATCAATTTGCATATCATTGTCATTATGAAAGTAACACATTTTATTCCATCTAAAATAATAGCAATATTATTGAGAGAAGTGTCTAAAGAACAGCGAAAGGAAGGATCATCTTAGCACAGCACTCTCTCCTTAAACCAGTGTTTCTCAAAGTTTTCTCAAGATTATTGGTATCTTGGTGTTCTGTGGGCTTGATAAAAATGCAGATTCCAGAGTCCCATCAAGACCTGCTGAATGTGAGTATCTAGGGGTGGGGCCAAGGAAAGTGCACTTTGGAAAAGCTTCCTGGGGATGAGGAACTGCTGCCTCCGCTCGTACTTTGGTTCCTACTGAAACCATTCCCTTTCTACTGTAGGGATCTCATCAGGACCTACCACATTACTTACGCACATAACTGCCAAATCTCTCTCATTTTTTTTTTTGTAGAGACAGAGTCTCACTTTATCGCCCTCGGTAGAGTGCATCACACAGCACACAGCAACCTCCAACTCCTGGGCTGAGGTGATTCTCTTGCCTCAGCCTCCCAAGTAGCTGGGACTACAGGTGCCCGCCACAACACTTAGCTATTTTTTTGTTGTAGTTTGACTGGGGCTGGGTTTGAACCCGCCACCCTCGGTATACGGGGCCTGCACCCTACCCACTGAGCCACAGGTGCCGCCCTACTGCCAAATCTCTTAAACCTCTAGACTTCCCTCTCCCGTCACAGATTTGCAGTACCAAACACCTGCTAATTATCCCTCTTAGGGTTATCGTGACAACTCAAAGCTTCCAGAACCAAAATTATCATCTTCTCCCTCAAAAGAAGCTCTCTTTTGTCTCCTGTCTTTCCACTAGCAGCATCCTTACTGGGTCAGAAATTCAAGCTCGCAAATCATCGTTTCGCTGCTTCCTGCGCCTGAGCAGTTACAAGACTATAGAGAGCCTACTTCTAGTCTCCTGAATATTCCCACTTCATTCCAACCCACTGCTCCCAACTACTACGTGAGGTTGGAGAGGTAACTCATGCTTTTTGCCATCTTGTCCAAATCTGCACGTGCCAGCCTTACCCCAGGCCAGATTACCCACGCTACACACTTGAGTCAGCTTGGCTGAAAACAGAGAGCCCGTAAGCTTCCGTCACCTCTCTATTCCTCATTCACCTTCCCAGCTCTTCCGAAGCCTTGGTTTTGTGCCAGTCGGCTCCCTGCATGGCCCCATGTATCTGGCTCCACTGCATTCTTTGAAAGTGTTTTTCCCCCAGGAGATTCCAAGTGAGAACATAACAGTAATCTTACGTGATGATAAACCATAAAATACAATTCCCTCTAAAATTATTTAGAGAGTTCAATTTTCGTAGCGATCTTAACATAAGCATACTTTGAAGGTTGACAAGAAGTGTTCCATACCTCCAGAAAAAAATTAACCAGGTAGGGATCCTGCTTCAGCTTTGCACACACAATACAAAGAAACTGAATCTCTTCGTTTTCCGTTGGTGTTGCAAGGACTTCACCACAGAGTCGAATTAATTTCTGCCAAGAAAATGTTTTAAGCTCTTTAAACTTGGGGTATTTTCTGCGAGTATGGAAACACCAAATCCAATCTAATAATTTTATGTAAAGGGAACGAGATACCTGCACCGGCCTGTGTACGTTAATGTGTGGAAGCAGCGGCTGCCGGATCCGTCCCAGGAGCTTGGTGTAGAACACCAAGACCTGCTGCTTCATTCCCGGGGGGCACTGGGGACAGGGAAATGGGAATGCCAGTAAGGACAGACGACACAAACACACGTAACGCAAGAGACAACGTCTGGCAATGTATTCTACCTGCAAATGACCACGCAACTGGCCAGTTAACGACTTAGCCAGAAAAAACTTTTCATGAAAATACTAAAGACCGGTATTCTAGAAATAAAATTATACATCTGAGACCACAGTACAGCATATGAGACCACAGGCTCATTTATAAACAGCACGGTGATGATACTTTGTTGAGATCAGAGTTTGGTTCAGGCAATGTCAGCTTGCTTATATTCTAAGTGCTGGGGTAACGTGAAACTCTTACCGGTCAACTCCCTGCCAGAACCATGGCAGAATCTGGTTGCTTACACTAATGATGGATAATTGATAACTTTCCATCATCTATGCAGGAGTAAAGAAAGCCTTCTAACACATACATGTAAATAAAAGGAATTCTAGAATATAAACTTGTGAGTTATTCTAACAATTCAGAGTGGTCCCTCGGTATCCATGGAGGTCTGCTTCCAAGACCCCCCAACTATGGCCAAATTTTCACATATTCAAGTCCCACAGTTGCCTCTGCATACAGGTGGGTTTCACATCCCAGGAATACTGTTTTTTCCATCTGTGTTTGGTTGAAAAATCCACATACACATGTAAGTGAACCTTTGCAGTTCGAAACTATGCTGTAGAAAGGTCAACTGTAGTTGCAAAATTATTTACAATACAAAATTATAGCCAAAGAATATTTAGTAAAGAAGTTTTAGGCCTGGAATGGTAGCTCGCACCTGTAATCCCATCACTTTGGGAGGCCAAGATGGGAGGACGCTTGAAGCAAGGAGTTTGAAAGCAGTCTGGGCAACATAGTGAGACCCCATTTCTACAAAAAATTAGAAATTAGCCAGGTGTGGTGTGCACTCCTAGTCCCAGCTATTTGGGTGGCTGAGGCAGAAGGATCGCTTGAGCCCAGGAATTCAAGGTTATAGTGACCCTCAGTTGGGCTACTGGGCTCCAGCCTGAGTGACATAGTGAGACCCTGCCTCTTAAAAAAAAAAACAGAGAGAGAGAGAAAGAAATTTTCATAACACACCAGTTGTTGTAAGTATTGCTGGAAAGTAGGTAAACCTGATGATTACTCATGGTGTAGATCAAGAGTATGAATTAACGGGTTTATATGTCCTATGATTAAGCTGCTTATACTACTTCACATTTAAAATATAGTCACAGAATGAGTATTTCCAATATGTCACCATAGACACGCTATTTGAAAATAGTACAAACTATACTCTTAAGTACAATATTTTTTTTACAATAATATTTTTTTTTTGAGACAGAGCCTCAAGCTGTCACCCTGGATAGAGTGCCATGGCATCACAGCTCACAGCAACCTCCAACTCCTGGCTCAAGCGAGTCTCTTGCCTCTGCCTCCCAAGTAGCTGGGACTACAGGCACCTGCCACAACGCCTGGCCATTTTGTTGTTTGGCAGGCCCAGGCTGGATTCGAACCTGCCAGCTCAGGTGTACGTGGCTGGTGCCTTAGCCCGTTGAGCCACAGGCACCGAGCCACAATAATATTTTTAAAGATAGAAATCCCTTGTGTTGGCCTGGTACTGGAGCTCATGCCTGTAATCCTCGCACTCTAGGAGGCTGAGGCAGAGTTATTACCTGAGCTCATGAGTTTGAGACCAGCCTGAGCAAGAGCAAGACTCTGTCTCTATTATAAAAAACTAAGGCAAGAGGATCACTTGAGCCCAAGAGTTGGAGGTTGCTGTGAGCTATGATGATGATGTCATGGCACTCTACCCAGGTGACAGGTTGAGACTCTGTCTCAAAAAAAAAAAAAAAACAAAAAAAGAAATACTTTGTGATATTCAGATAAACCATTAATAATATGTACAAACACCCTTATTTATCAAAAATAAATTTACTATTGGTACAATTCTAACTTTTTGCCCCCAAGCTAAGACTTATTCAATTTAATGTTGCATAATCCTTCTCTCCTTCAGACAAGAAAAACAAGGAGGAAAGTGAATTACAAGATATTAGGGAGCAGATGAGTTACTTAGAAAATATAAATTGTATGAATTTAAAAACAGCCTGGCATAGTGGCTCATGCATGTAATCCTAGCACTTTGGGAGACCAAGGCAGGAGGATTACTTGAGGCCAGGAGTTCAAGACCCACCTAAGGAAAAGCAAGACACCCCTCTCCCCAATCTCTACAAAAAGAAAGAAAATTTAGCCAGGTGTGTGGCATATCCTGTAGCTTCTTGGGAGGCTGAGCCAAGAGATCACTTGAGCCCAGGAGTTTCAAGTTGCACTAAGCTATGATGACATCACTGCACTCTAGCCTAGATGGCAGAGCAAGAACTTATCTCCAAAACCAACAACAACAACAAAACAGTAGAAAAAACTGGGCTAGGTGCCCAGGCACCAGCGGCTGGGGCTCTCCAACTCCCCCTGACACACAGGCGGCCCCAGGGATGGGCCCACAGCAGCAAGGTACATTGTTTCTCTGAAAAGAACTGACCATGTCAGAACAACAAGAAGCTCTCTGTGCAGACTGCTGTCTGTCTGTGGAACCTTTGAAGAAAATAGCATTCAATTCTGTCGAGATCCTTTCTGGATGAAGGTATGGTGAAAAATATTTTGGAAAGGCAAAAAAGGACACAGTAGTAGCAAAGTACTGAGATCAGTATCAAGAGCAAGTCTGGAGATTTTAGCCTTGGGAGTCTCACAGTCCAGCACTGTGGCCAGCCTTGATACAGATTCTACCAAAAACTCAGGACAAAGCAATAACAATTCAGATACCTGTGCAGAAATTTAAGTAACTCAAATTGTCTGAGGGAAAAGGTCTGGATGGGCCACTGGACCTGATAAATTACATAGATGTAGCCCAGCAAGATGGAAAGTTGCCTTTTGTTCCTCTGGAGGAAGAATTTCTTATGGGAGTTTCCACGTATGGTATAAAAGTATCAACATCAGATTAGTACGATGTCTTTCACAGGCATGCTCTATATTTAATCATCCGGATGGTATGCTACGATGATGGTCTGGGGACAGGAGAAAGCTTGTTGGCTCTGAAGACCACACATGCAACCAATGAAGAATACAGCCTGTAGGTTTATCAGTGCAACAGCCTGGAACAGGCACAAGCAATGTGCAAAGTTTTATCTACTGCTTCTGACTCTGTATTAACATCTGAGAAATCTAGGATTCTGCCATCAAGTGGAAATCAACGTTATCTGAAAGCTCAGCTGTTTTCAATCTGTAAAGTTGAACTGTTACGGCAATAAGTGAGCCCTCGCTCTAGACCAGTAATTCTCAACCTTCCCAATGCCACGACCCTTTGATGAAAATAATTTTATGGTTGGGGTCACCACAACTTGAGGAACTGTATTAAAGGGTTGTAGCATTAGGAAGGTTGAGAACCACTGCTCTAGACTTTCTAAAGAAAACACAATTTATAAAATATTAAACATTTGTTTTTATATTAAATGTGTTGTTATACAGTGAATCTGAGTATTATATAATTAATTAAAAGGAAATTGTCTTTAATATACTATTCATGAGTCTATTCAGTATTAAAATGTGTCTATTTTGTTATAGTTTGATTTTTCACAAATATTATAAAAATTCATAGAGCAGAACAACAGAGTTTTAGAGGCTGGGAAACGGTCACTTCCTTGTTTTTAAAAGGGAAGGAAATGAACCAAGGACACCTGACGAAGGTCACAGTGCCTTAGAAACAAAGCTGGAACCAGAAAACAGCCCTGGTAAAACCATGTGATTTGAAAATTTGTGTTCATAAACAATTTGAAGGTTTTGCGGCACAAAATATTTATATCATAAGCTTGCAAATATCTTTCAAAATTCATTAGGCCTAAAAATATGAATTAGTACCACTTAGAAGTTGAATTAATGTCAGAATAATCTGTGACATTTTCTTTTAGGACTATGAAAAATAACTCTTATTTTGGTAACTCGGTTTTTGCTGGCTTCTATCTCATATCCTTTGATTCTGAGCACATGCATTTCAAGCTTACTTTCATATGTTTGCACTGGGATTCTAAGCAGCCCAAGTACCAGGTGTTGTCTGGAGCATTAGGAGCTTTGCTATCTCTAAGGACACTTATAATGGCCACACAATTTTCCTTTTCCCACAATCCTAAGGTGAATCCTGCTGTGTTCAACACACATTTCTATAATTAAATTGGATACTTGGCAGATTATCTCTAAAACATTAATGCATGTCTTATACGCCCCAGAACATGATGGGGACTAGGAACTTACATCAGCCTTCCCTAAGGTGTATAATGTTTCCAAGATCTTGTGATGGAGCAAATATTCCATACATGGCCCCGTCTCTCCAGATTCCCGTTCATTTTCTTCTTGAACCAGTATATCTAACATCTGTTCCAGATGGGATGGAATGTTTGTATCAGTCACTGGGGCTTTATCATCTAAACAATAAAAAACACTCATCAAATATTCAAACAGTTTAACACTGCATTATTTGCACCTAAAATACTCTCCGTAATCCCTACTCCTATTCAAACTAAGAAAAACCTGAACGACACACGTAATTAAGGTTTACATTCATATCATGATTACCTCTACTAGAATTTAAATGATATGATTTTCCATATTCTTACCCCAAACTAAATCAGTATTCTGATATATATGCTATAAGCTAATATTCACCCATAATAATTTACAAATAAGAGCAATTTATGTGGTAAATGGAAACATGATCAGAAAAAAATACATGTGGTATCAAAATATTCCATATACTTGTGATTATTTTTCCAATTAGCCATTTCAGAAGACTGAATTTTTAGTCTCTTTACACAGAAACAGGATGGCATGAAGATTAAGCTGAATAACCTAAAAAATGTGAAGAGGGCAGTTTCTGTTTTTGATGGCTACTACATTACTACATAACATTGGAAAGTCACTCAGTTAGCGCCCCAATCCATTTCCACATAGAAGAGCATAAGGAACCAAAAAGAGAAACTTCTTTCTCACATCTCTCCTTATTAACAGATCGGTATTCCCCAAGTCTGTTTTCAAAACGGCTTCTCAGGAGAATTCTGATGAAATACTATGGAGTTTTTAAAATAAAAAGTTGTTGATATTTTTAACATATCACAGACTCAAAAATCACATGGTTTATCAACCTATCCTTATTTTAGTAAGGTTAAAGTACCTTTAATAAAATGCAAAGGTTTGGGGGACATTTCAATACACAATAAATTAGGAAATGCCAAGTTCTTACTTGTGCCTCCTTTGTCATTTACTTAGAACCTCCAAAGTCTGTACAACACAATCCTGGGATGCAATATACTGATATACTGCTTTGTTATACACACACACATAAACTCACACACACAGGAAACCACCACACACTAAGACTCACGGCGAAATCAATGGAAAGAGAAGGGATATCCTTGTTTCCCAGGAGGTCACACATATCCAATTTGATATGGTATATAGTTGTTAAAAGCATAGTCCTAGAGTTAGATAACTTGGATATAAATCTTGGCTCTGCTACTTTGAGCTGGATGACCTGGCACAAACTATTTAAGCCTCAGACACCAACATCTTAGAAACGGAACTAATAAACACTGGTAAGTGCTACTGTGCGGCTTCAATGAAATGCCTTAGCTTAGCACGTAGCAAGAATTCGAGAAATGGGAACTTACTATGTTTCATTTCATATTCTTCTAAAATGAGCAGCCTAGAGCTAAGAAAACATAATTGTAAGTTTACTTGTAAATTACTCTTTTAAAATGTTTTTCCCCTATGACTGTCGACTTTATATACACGAATGCTCCAGCAAAGAATGATGTATCAAGTATGGTTTGATTACAATTATTTATAGGTTAAAAAACTGACCAGTGAGACTTTTTAAATTGAGAAACAAATTAAATGTGCAAATGTGCCTTAAAAGGATTAAAATCCTTCCTCCCTAGGAGACGTGGTTTCTGTACTGGATCGTTTCTAAACTATAAATGTCAGTAACTTTCCACGTGCTATTCCCTCCACCTGAAATGCCTTTAGCTCCTTACCTCCCTTTCAATCTCCTGTTCCTCCTGGAACTCCTAGGTCAGACGCCATCTCGCCTCTGTGTCCCTTCTCTGTACCTGACATTCTACCTGACACAAACTTCATTATCTCTTCTGTACCTTCCTGTAATGTATACACTTGTTTCTGCCACTAGTTTGAGAAAAGTCCTTTAAAGCAAGACCCTATGTATTTCCTTAAAGCCATGGAGAGAGGCAAAAAATCCTAAGGGTTATGAAAAGTCTCCTTTCAAACACCATTTCTTTTTCTTTTCTTTTCTTTTTTTTTGAGCAGAGTCTCATTTTCTTACTCTGGGTAGAATGCCGGGGCATCAGAGCTCACAGCAACCTCAAACTCTTGGGCTTAGGCAATTCACTGACCTCAGACTCCCGAGTAGCTGGGACTACAAGCGCCCACCACAGCACCAGGCTATTTTTAGAGCCGAGGTCTTGCTCTGGCTCAGGCTGGTCTCGAACTCCTGAGCTCAGACGATCCACCCACCTCAGCCTCCCAGAGTGCTAGGGTTATAGGTGTGAGCCACCGTGCCTGGCCTCAAAAACCATTTCTGTAATCTGCTGACTAAATATGCAAATGAAGTTAGAAATTATATTCTACATTTAAAAGTATACATGTTTTTCTGTCTGATTTTTACTTATTGGGGGCAGGTTGGGTGAAGAGAGGGTAATTGGTGGGGCCACACCTATGGTGCATCTTAGAAGGGTACAGATGAAACTTCCTAAATGCAGAATACAAATGTCTTCATACAATAACTAAGAAAATGCCATGAAGGCTATGTTAAACAGTTTGATGAAAATATTTCAGATTGTATATGAAA
>CAUYON010212568.1:0-13372 GCA_963573935.1 Arctocebus calabarensis
GGGCCCGCCAAACAACAATGACAGCTGCAACCAAAAAATGGCCAGGCGTTGTGGCGGGTGCCTGTAGTCCCAGCTACTTGGGAGGCAGAGGCAGGAGATTTGCTTGAGCCCAGGAATTGGAGGTTGCTGTGAGCTGTGATGCCACAGCACTCTACCCAGGGTGACAGCTTGAGGCTCTGTCTCAAAAAAAAAAAAAAAAAAAGAATGGAGAGAACTAAGGTCTAGCACCAGTTTTGCTATAACTATTTCTATGACCTCGGTAAATCTCTTGTCCTTTTGTGCCTGTAAAATGATAGGATTGGCCCCATCATCTCTAAGGTATTTTCTAACATTAATCTTCTGACTAGGACTTTAAAGAAAACACAAACAAAATGTGATGCCTTTAGGCTCTGAACTGTATCTTAATTTTTAATCCAGATTTCACTGGTCTTTTTTTTTTTTTTTTTTTTTTTTTTTTGAGACAGAGCCTCAAGCTGTCACCCTGGATAGAGTGCCCTGGCATCACAGCTCACAGCAACCTCCAATTCCTGGGCTCAAGCGAATCTCCTGCCTCTGCCTCCTAAGTAGCTGCAACTACAGGCGCCTGTGCCTACCACAACACCACGCCATTTTTTGGTTGCAGTTGTCATTGTTGTTTGGCGGGTCCCGGGCTGGATTCGAACCCACCAGCTCAGGTGTACGTGGCTGGCACTTTAGCTGCTTGAGCCACAGGCGCCAGGCTAGATTTCACTGGTCTTAAAACTATTCTCAGTACCTGATCTTGTAATTACAAGTTTATGTTGAGCTTTCCCACCACACAAAGGGCTCCTTGAGGTCCTCATTCAGAAATAAAACCTCAACCAGGTATCTTATGCCTATAATTACAGCAGTTTGGGAGGTCAAGGTGGAGGATTTACTTGAGGCCAGGAGTTCAAGACCAGCCTAAACAACAAAGTGGAGACCCCCTTCTCTACAAAAATAGAAAACTTAGCCATGCGTGGTGGCATGTGCCCATAGTCCCACCTACTCAGGAGGCTGAGGCAGGAGGATCGCTTGAGCCTGGGAGTTTGAGGTTGCAGGGATCTATGATGACACCACTGCACTATAGCCAGGGCAACAGAGCAAGACTCTGTCTCTGGAGAAAAAAAAAAGTTATTGAAATACCATGTGAAAGGCTAAGGCTAATCATTAAAAAGTTTGATTGGTCAAACAGGATCATTAAATAATTAAACTCTCAGTCAAGCTCAGTAGCTCACAGCTGGAATCCCAGCACTCTGGGAGGCCAAGGTAAGAGAATCTCTTGAGGTCTACAGTTCAAGACCAGCATGAGCAAGAGTGAAACCCCTACTCTACTAAAAATAGAAAAATTAGCCTGGTGTTGTAGCAAGTACCTCTAGTTTCAGTTATTCAGGAGGCTGAGGCAGAAGGATCACTTGAGCTAGAATTTGAGTTAGTCTGAGCCCATGGCACTCTAGCCTGGGCAACAGAGTGAGACTGTCTCCAAAGAAATAAAAAAAATAATAATAATTAAATTCTTGGCCTGGAGCAGTAGCTCACGCCTGGAAAACCTAGCATGCTGGAGTCCTAGGCAGGAGGATTGCTTGAGCTCAGAAGTTGAGGCCTGAGAAGAGTGAGACTCTATCTCTACTAAAAGTAGAAAAATTAGATGGGTGTATGGCAGGCACCTATGCTTCCAGCTACTAGGGAGGCTGAGGCAAGAAGATGGCTTGAGCCCAAGAGTTTGAGGTTACTGTGAGCTATGATGTCACCATGCTCTACCCAGGGCAACAGAGTGAGACACTGTGCAGAAAAAAAAAAAAGAATTTTGTTGTTATTATTTGTAGAACAACAAAATCAAACTCCCATCAAAGACATTCTTGAGTAAGTTATTTAGCTATCTGGCTACTACTACGGTTTAATAAAAGGAGTGTGGTTTCTGAGTACATAATTGATTGTCTATCTCCAAGTGCTGGGTTCTATTATTTAAAAGTGCTTGCTCAGAGGTATAAATACTTGTAAAAGCCAACTTTTAAATAAACTGAAGGAAATTACTGTTACATTATTTTTCTTAGTAAGAACCATCAACGTATGTCTTAGCTATTTGCATCTTAGGAAAGAAAATATTATTTGCAAAAACAGAAAAATTTCTGCCTTCTGTATCAGCACAGAGCATCCATCTGCTGCTATCTATAAAAACAATATGCTTCCCTGTTCCTTTACAGAAGAACTAAATTTGAAAATCAAACAGAATTGATCTGTTTATTATTTAGCAACATTTATTTCAGATATTTAATAGAATATTTTAGTAATACCTACCTACTTTTAAAACAATTTTATGGAGTAAATCCAAATCAGAGCTGCTAGGAAGATAGGGATTTCCAGTGGCCATCTCAATGATCATACAGCCCAAAGCCCAAATATCCACAGGTCTGAAAAAGATCAGAATAAATCACTTCCTTATGCAGAAATATGTAAAATATCTATTCTTAAAAATGTGTCTAACATCAAGGCCAAAGAAATAAGAATTATAAGTGGTATAATTTATAAATTTCCACTGTAGCATCATATGCCAACGTTAAGATATACATTAAATATTATCACACTTTATCAATAACAGTAAATACCATGTATTTAAGTTGTATCAGAAGTCACCTTACAGTCAAAATAAAAAGTAACTTTAAAATAGTTTTTAAGCTCAGCGCCCATAGCTCAGTGGGGCTGGTGGATTCCAACCCAGCCCGGGCCTGCTAAACAACAACAACAACAAAAGAAAATAGCCAGGCATTGTGGCAGACTGTTTAGTCCCAGCTACTTGGGAGGCTGAGGCAAGAGAATCACCTAAGCCCAAGAGCTGGAGGTTGCTGTGAGCTGTGACGTCACGGCATTCTACGGAGGGCAACAAAGTGAGTATTTGTCTCTAAAAAAATTAATTAATTAGGCAGCGCCTTTGGCTCATTGAGTAGGGCGCCGGCCCTATATACCGAAGGTGGTGGGTTCAAATCCGGCCTCAGCCGAACTGCAAAACAGAAAAATAGCTGGGCGTTGTGGCGGGCGCCTGTAGTTCCAGCTACTCGGGAGGCTGAGGCAGGAGAATCACCTAAGGCCCGGAGTTGGAGGTTGCTGTGAGCTGTGTGACGCCACAGCACTCTATCGAGGGCAATAAAATGAGATTCTGTCTCTACAAAAAAAAAAAAATAATAATAAATAAATAAATAAAATAATTAATTACATTAAATAATTTTTTTCAGATACTTATACATGTATAAGGACATTACCATAAATGGCTGAATTAGAATATTAAATACTAAAATACTTAAAAATAAAAATTTTAATTTCAAATATATTACCACTTACATGTCATTTGTTTACCTTAACCCGTAATTGAAATTTGTTCTTTGAAAAATAGTTTCTGGGGCAGCGCCTGTAGCTCAATGGGGTAGGGCCCTGGCCCCATATGCTGGAGGTGGCGGGTTCAAACCCAGCCCCGGTCCCCTCGCCCAAAAAAAAAATAGTTTCTGGCCAAACATGGTTGTTCAAACCTATTATCTCAGCACTTTGGGATGCTGAGGCATTCGCTTCACTTGAGGCCAAGAATTTGAGACCAACCTGAACAACATGGCATGGTCTCATCTCTACAAAAAAATAAAAAAAAAATAGCTGGGTGTGGTGGTATACACCTATAGCATCAGCTACTTAGGAGGCTTGATGGAGGATTGTTTGAACCCAGGAGTTTGAGGCTGCAGTGAACTATGATCATGCCACTAGACTCCAGCCCGGGTGACAGAACAAGACTCTATTTTTAAAAAAGAAAAAAGGAGACTTTTAAATAGATAAAAAGATACTCTACCTCACATTTAGGAGAAATATAAATAAACACTAGGAGATCTATTTTTCTTCTTTTTGGACACAGAGTCTCAGTTTGTCACCCTCAGTAGAGTGCTATGGCGTTATAGCTCACAGTAATGTCAAACTCTTGGGCTTGAGCAATCCTCTTGCCTCACCCTTCCAAATGGCTGGGACAAAAGACACCACCACAAATACCCTGCTGTTTTTTAGAGACAGGGTCTCACTTTTGCTGAGGCTGGTCTTGAACTCTGAGCTTAAGTAATCCACCCACCTCGGCCTCAAGATCTGTTTTTAACTGATCCAAATGATAAAGATTGTTAAGAATTGACAACTGTGGGCGGCCCCTGTGGCTCAAAGGAGTAGGGTGCCGGCCCCATATACCAGAGGTGGTGGGTTCAAACCCAGCCCTGGCCAAAAAAAAAAATAATAATAATAATATAAAAAAAAGAATTGACAACTGTTATATTGGTGAGATTATGGGAATAAATACTCTAATGTACTGTTCTAGGAGCGTAAACTTGCACAACTTCTTTAGAAGGAAAACAGGTAAAAGGTAACAAAATTTAAACTGTACATACTTCTGACTTTAAAACTTTATTCCTTGGAAATTTATCCAAATATATACTCACATATGTCTACAAAGATAAATCTTATGAGAGTCTCACTACAGCACTGTTTGTGGTGGATAAAGATTGGAAACAACTTAAACATCCATCTAGAAGGAAATGGCTAAGTAAATTTTTGTACAACCACACAATGGCCTATTAGTCATCTGTAGTCTGTATGTGCTGAAATGGGATGATCTCTAAGTTAAATATTCAAGTGAAAAAAGAAAGATTCATGAAAAAATCAAAGATCTAAATAAATGGAGAGATATTCTATGTTCATGGAAGGGAAGACTCAATAGTGTCAAGGTATCAGTTCTTCAAACTTTATATAAAGATTCAATGCAATCCTAATTAAAATTCCTATAAATTAAAAAATAATAATGTGAGGCAATGCATATGTTAATTAACCAGATTTTGTTATTCCACAATATATATATATACTTCAAAACATCATGTTGTACATAATAAATACACATAATTTTATTTATTTATTTTTTAGAGACAGAGTCTTACTTTGTCACCCTTGGTAGAGTGCTGTGGCATCAGCTCACAGCAACCTCCAGCTCTTGGGCTTAGGCGATTCTCTTGCCTCAGCCTCCCAAGTAGCTGGGACTACAGTCCCCCGTCACAATGATCGGCTATTTTTTGTTGCAGTTTAGCCGGGGCCAGGTTAGAACCCTCCACCCTTGGTATATGGGGCTGGTGCCCTACTCAATGAGCCACAGGTACCACTTCAATACACACAAATTTTATGTCAATTGTTTTAATGCCAGGAAATTATTCTGTAGATATTGACAAATTGATTGTAGAGTTTATAAGGCAAAAGACCTAGAATAGCCAACACAATATTGAAGAAGAGCTAAGTCAGAAGACTGACACCACCCACCTTCCAGATGGACTATGAAGCTACAATAAGACAGCATGATATTGCCAGGTGCGGTGGCTCATTCCTATAATTCTAGCACTCTGGGAGGCCGAGGTAGGTGCATTGCCTGAGCTTATTGGTTTGAGACCAGCCTGAGCGAGAGCAAGACCCCATCTCTAAAAGATAGCCAGGTATGTGGCTTTAGTCCCAGCTATTTGTGAGGTTGAGGCAAGAGAATCACTTGAGCCCAAGAGTTTGAGGTTGTTGGGAGCTATGATGCCAGAGCACTCCACTGAGGGCAACAAAGTGAGACTCTGTCTCCAAAAAAAAGAAAAGACAGGACAGCATGATATTGGTGAAAGAACAGACAAACAGATCAAGGGAACAGAACAAAGAACCCAGAAATAGACCCACAAATATACTCAACTGGTCTTTGGCAAAGGAGAAAAGGCAATTGAATAGAGAAAGGGTAGTCTTTTCAACAAATGGTGCTTGAACAAGTGAGGATCCACTAGCAATAAATAAATAAAGTAAATCTAGATATACACCTTATACCTTTCACAAAAATTAACTCAAGAGGAATGATAGGCCTAAATATAAAATGCAAAATTACAGAACTTCTGAACAATCACATAGGAGAAAATACAGATGACCTTGGGTTTGGTGATGAGTTTTTGGATACAGCATCAAAAATATCCACAAAAGAAAAAAATCAGTAAGTGAAACTTCATTAAAATTAAAAATTTTTACTCTATGAAAGATACTGTTAAGGCTCTGTGCCTATGGCTCAGCAGCTAGAGCACCAGCCACATACACTGGAGGTGGTGGGTTCAAACCCAGCCCAGGCCTGCCAAACAACAATGACAACTATAACCAAAAAATAGCCAGGCGTTGTGGTAGGCACCTGTATTCCCAGCTACTTGCGAGGCTGAGGCTTAAGCCCAAGAGTTTGAGGTTGCTGTGAGCTGTGACGCCACAGCACTCCACTGAGGGTGACATAGTGAGATTGTCTCAAAACAAAAAAAAAAAGAAAAGAAAAAAAAAGAAAGATACTGTTAAAAGATAAAAAGATAAGCCCTAGACTGGGAGAAAATATTTGTAAATCACCTACCTCATAAAGGACTTGTATCCAAAATACAGAAAACCTCTTAAAACTCAACAATCAGAAAATAACCCAGTTTTAAAGTTGACAAATTGTATAAATAGACCCCTCACCAGAGAAGATGTACAGTTGGCAAATAGGCATATTAAAAGATGCTCAGGCTGGGCACAGTAGCTCACACCTATAATCCTAGCAATCTGGGAAGCCGAGGTGGGTGGATTGCTTGAGCCCAGGAGTTTGAGACCAGTCTGAGCAAAAGTGAGACCCAGTCTCTACTAAAAATAGAAAAATTAGCTGGGCATTGTGGCAGGGGCCTGTAGTCCCAGCTACTTGGGAGGCTGAGGCAGGAAGATTGGTTGACCCCAAGAGTTTGAGGTTGCCGTGAGCTATGATGCCAGGGCAACAGAGTGAGACTCTCAAAAAAAAAAATGCTTAATACGTCATATGTCATTAGAGAATTGCTAATTAAATTACAATGGGATGCTACTACACACCTATTAGAAAAGCTAAAATACAAAACACAGACAACATCAAATGCTGGTAAGGATGTAAACCAACAAGGACTGCCTTTATTGCTAGTACGAATGCTAAATTATATAGCTTTTTTTTTTTTTTTTTGAGACAAAGTCTCACTATGTCGCCCTTGTAGAGTACTGTAGCATCACAGCTCACAGCAACCTTCAATTCCTGGGCTCAAGCGAGTGTCCTGCCTCCGCCTCCCAAGTAGCTGGGACTACAGGCACCCACCACAACGCCCGGCCATTTTTTGGTTGCAGCCGTCATTGTTGTTTGGCAGGCCCAGGCTGGATTCGAACCTGGCAGCTCAGGTGTACTTGGCTGGCGCCTTAGCCCGTTGAGCCACAGGCACCGAGCCTATATAGCCATTTTTTGAGGACAGTCTGACAGCTTTCTACAAAACAGAATCTTACCATACAAACCAGCAACTGCACTTTGTGGTATTTGAAATTTGGAGCTGAAATTTTAGTTTTTTTTATTTTTATTTTTTGTTGTTGAGACAGAGCCTCAAGCTGTCACCCTGGGTAGAGTGCCCTGGCTTCACAGCTCACAGCAACCTACAATTCTTGGGCTCAAGCGAGTCTCTTGCCTCCGCCTCCCAAGTAGCTGGGACTACAGGCGCCTGCCCATCGGCCGGCCATTTTTTGGTTGTAGCTATCATTGTTGTTTGGCAGGCCTGGGCTGGATTCGAACCCGCCAGCCCAGGTGTATGTGGCTGGCGCCTTAGCCTGTTGAGCCACAGGCGCCGAGCCAGGAGCTGAAATTTTAGTCTACACAAAAACTTGGAAGTAAATGTTTGTAGCAGTTTGCTTCATAACTGCCAAAACACAGAAACAATCAACTTCAACAGGTGAGTGGATAAACCAAAGGTGGTACATATGTACAATGGAATATTATTTATTGGTAAAAAAGAAAATGAGCTAGCTACAAAAAACATGCAGGGTTGGGTGAGGTAGCTCACACCTGTAATCCTGGCTGAGACGGGAGGGTTGGTTGAGCTCAGGAGTTTGAGACTTGTCTGAGTGACAGTGAGACCCTGACTCATTAAAAAAATGCAAACCCCAGCCGGTGCCGACAGCGAGCACCTAAAATCCCAGCAGCTTCCGGAGGCTAAGGCAGCAGGATGCCCACAGCCCAAGTCTGGGGTTGCAGTGAGCTATGACAACTCTGCACTCTGCTTAGGGTATAGGGTGGGATTCTATCTCAACAAAAAATAAAAGAAGGAACTCTAAATAGATAATAGTAAGTCAAAGAAGCCAATCCCAAAAACCTATACACTGTATGATTCCAATTAAATGACATTCTGAAAAAGGCTAAAGCATAGTCACAATAAAGAGATCAGTTGTTGGGCAGCACCTGTGGCTCAAAGAAGTAGGGCACCGACCCCATATGCTGGAGATGGTGGGTTCAAGCCCAGCCCTGCCCCAAAACTGCAAAAAGATCAGTTGTTGCCAAGAGTTCAGGGAGAAGGATGGAAGAATTAAAAAAATAGAGCACAGGGCGGCTCCTGTGGCTCAGCGAGTAGGGCGCTGGCCCCATATACCGAAGGTGGCGGGTTCAAGCCTGGCCTCGGCCGAACTGCAAAACAAAAAAATAGCCGGGCGCTGTGGCGGGCGCCTGTAGTCCCAGCTACTAGGGAAGCTGAGGCAAGAGAATCGCTTAAGCCCAAGAGCTGGAGGTTGCTGTGAGCAGTGTGATGCCACGGCACTCTACCCAGGGCGATAAAGTGAGACTCTGTCTCTACTAAAAAAAAAAAAAAAAATAGAGCACAGACAATTTTTAGCATCATAAAACTATTTTGTATGATACTATGATGACAGATGTATAACATATATCAAAACTCAGGAAGGACAACACAAAGAACAAACCCTAAAGTAAACTATGGAATGTAGTTATTAATCATGTATCAATTTTGATTCATCAGTTGTAACAAATGAACCACATTAATAAAAAAATGTTAGTAATAGGTAAATGTGGGAGTGGAATGGAAGGGATATATGGAAACTCTGCCCTTTCTGTTTGATTTTTCTTTTTCTTTTCTTTTCTTTTTTTTGAGACAAAGTCTGTCTATGTTGCCCTTGGTAGAGTGCCGTGGCATCACAGCTCACAGCAACCTCAAACTCTTGCACTTAAGTGATTCTCTTGCCTCAGCCTCCCAAGTAACTGGGACTACAGGCACCCGCCACAACGCCCGGCTACTTTGCTGTTGCAGTTATTATTGTTGTTTAGCAGGCTCAAACCTGCCAGCCTCACTGTATGTGGCCAACATCCTAATGACTGAGCTACTGGTGCTGATACCTCTCCACTCCTCTCCTCCTCTCCCCTCCCCTCCTATCTCCAGACAGAGTCTTACTATGTTGCCCTCAGTAGAGTTCATGGCATCACAGCTCACAGCAACCTCAAACTTTTTTTTTTATTGTTGGGGATTCACTGAGGGTGCAAAGAACCAGGTTACAATGATTGCGTTTGTTAGGTAAAGTCCCTCTTATAATTGTAACCTCAAACTCTTGGGCTTAAGCAACTTGCCTCAGCCTCCTGAGTAGCTGGGAGTACAGGTGCCTGCCACAATGTCTGGCTATTTTTTTGTTGTAGTTGTCATTGTTGTTTAGCAGGCCCAGGCTGTGTTCGAACCCATCAGCTCTGGTGTATATGGCCAGCACCCTAACTACTAAGTACAGGTGCCAAGCTTCTGTTTGATTTTTCTATAAACCTAAAATTGCTCTGAAAATGTCTATTAATTTTTTTAAACAGAGTAAAAAAGATTATCTGCTATCTATAAAATGTGCTCCTGTTTATTGTAAAATGAAGGAGACAGAGATGTGTACATGTGTGTATTGCTAGATCATGACTTAAGAAATCTTAAGAGTCATCCAGGTATGGTGTCTCATGCCTATAATTTTAGCACTTTGGGAGGCCACAGTGAGAGGATCACTTGAGGCCAGGAGTTCTAGACCAGTTTGAGACCAGCCTGACCAATAGCGACACCCCCATCTCTCCAAATATTAGAAAAAAAATTTAGCTGGTTATGGTGGCATGTGCTTGTAATCCCAGCCACTCAGGAGGCTGAGGCACAAGGATCTCTAGAGCCTAGAGTTGTGGCTGCAGTGAGTTATTCTGCTGTGAGTCTTTGCACTTCAGGCTTTTTTGAGAATCTATGTCAAAAAAAAAAAGGTATATATTTTTTATTTTGTTTTGAGACAGAGCCTCAAGCTGTCGCCAAGAGTAGACTGCCATGGCATTACAAGCTGTCACCCTGGATACAGTGCTGTGGCACCACAGCTCACAGCAACCTCCAACTCCTGGGCTCAACCATTCTCCTGCCTCTGCCTCCCAAGTAGCTGGGTCTACAGGCGCCCGCCACAACGCCTGGCCATTTTTTGGTTGCAGCCATCAGTGTTGCTTGGTGGGCCCGGGCTGGATTAGAACCCACCAGCTCAGGTGTATGTGGCCAGCGCCTTAGCCGCTTGAGCCACAGGTGCCAGGCCAAAAAAAAAGGTATTCTAAGTGATAATTAAACAGGGATGATAATGCAACCAAAAAATGGCCGGACGTTGTGGTGGGCACCTGTAGTCCCAGCTACTTGGGAGTTGGAGGCAGGAGACTCGCTTGAGCTCAGGAATTGGAGGTTGCTGTGAGCTGTGATGCCACAGCACTGTATCCAGAGTGACAGCTTGAGGCTCTGTCTCAAAAAAAAAGAAGGAAAAAAGAAAAAAGAAAACAAAATCTAGTCTTGTCTTTTTTTTTTTTTTTTAGAGACAGAGTTTCACTTTGTCGCCCTCGGGAGAGTGCTGTGACATCACAGCTCACAGCAATCTCCAGCTCTTAGGATTAGGTAGCTGAGACTACATAGCACTCTATCCAGGGTGACAGCTTAAGGCTCTGTCTCAAAAAAAAAAGATTAAATGTAAGAGCCACATTCCAGCTCCTAGGTATATATTCAGAAGAAATCAAAACATGCATCTGCATAAGAACAGGTTCACAAACGTTTATAGCAGCATTATTCATAATAGCAAAAAACTAGAAACAAACCTAACTGTCACAATTGATAGATGGGTAAATAAAATGAAGTTTACCCATTCAGTGGAATATATCTAGCCATTAAAAGAAATAGGTTTTGGCCTAGCACTTGGCCTATTCCTTGGGAGGCCAAGATAGGAAGATCACTTGAGGCTAGGAGTTTGAGACCAGCTTCTGCCACATAGTGAGACTCCCCTTTCTTTACTAAAAAATAAATTAGCCAAGCATATTGACACATGCCTGTAGTCATAGCTACTCAGAAGGCTGAGGCAAGATGATCGCTTGAGCCTAGGAGTTCAAGGCTGCAGTGAGCTAAAATCACACCACTGGATTCTAGCCTGAGCAACAGAGCAAGACCCTATCTCTAAAAAGAAGAAAAGAAAAGTACTAATATATGCGACTATATAGGTGAACCTTGAAAACATTATAGTAAGTGAAAGAAGCTAGTCTCAAAGGACCATGTATTCTATCATTGCATTTATATGAAATGTCCAGAATAGGTAAGTTCATAGAGAATAAAAGTAGATAGGTGTTTGTCTAGGCCTGGAGGGTTTGGGAGGAAATGGGGAGAGATTTTCTGTATCTGTGTTTTGTTTTACAATAAAAATGTTTTTTAAAAAGACTCACTAGCAAATTTGTTTCAAACATAATGTGAAGTCTCCTGGAATCCAACCATAACACAAGTCAGACATCAAGTTTGACCATGTGGAATGTAAGAGATTATGCCTTTCCTTGAGGAACTTATCTTTTAGCAGGAGATTTTTTTTAAAAAAAGAACTAGCTTTTAACAAAAGAAAGCATGTTAAATATTAACAACATTTATAGAATATATTAGAGGGTTTAGAAGAGGATACAATTTGAGGACTAGGGAGTATATCAGAAAAGGAGTTTAGGCTACATCATGAAAAGAGAATAAAACTGAGATATACAGAACTCTTCTGCAGACTACATTATGAACAAAGGCAAAAAAGAATTGCAGAAAAGAAGTTTGAGGACTTTGAACAAGAAAAGCTAACGTTATTGAGTATTTCCTATACTGTATTTTAATCATGCATAGAAGTATTTAATCTTCACAGTAAACCTATGAAGTGAGCCTATTGTTATTTCCATTTTACAGATACATAACAGAGACATGAGACAGTCCCTGTAGGTACAGTTGAAAAGGTATCCTGGGGCATGGATTGTGCAGACCTCCTGGTCTCCTGGGGTAGAATCCTGGTTCTACTATTAACCAGTTATGTGACTTTAGGCAAATTACCTTATCTCTGTGGGTCAATGTTATTTAATGGGAATGATAACAGTTGTTCCTTTATCATAGAGTTGTTGTGAAGATTAAATGATTAATGTATATAAAGCATTAGATTAATTTCTGGCAGAAAATACTTACTTGCTGATATTAGATATCATTACAAGAACAGAATAATTGTTTCTGGGAAAAACACATGAGAATTATGCCCTCCATTTCTATTGAATAAGGTATTAAGTTATACACCTTTTTTTTTTTTTTGTAGAGACAGAGTCTCACTTTATCACCTACAGTAGAGTGCTATGGCGTCACAGCTCACAGCAACCTCCAACTCCTGGGCTCAGACAATTCTCTTGCCTCAGCCTCCCGAGTAGCTGGGACTACAGGCACCTGCCACAACGCCCGACTATGTTTTTGTTGCAGTTTGGCCAGGGCTGGGTTTGAACCCGCCACCCTCAGGTATATGGGGCCAGTGCCCTACTCACAGAGCCACAGGCACTGCCCCAAATTATACACCTTTGTCCCTTTAAGTTCCTCAAATTATTATTTTAAGATGCTGTTTCACATTAGAATGAGACCATGCTATTTTTGAGGCTCCTAAAATACTACAATTTAAAAATTATTTGCCGGCTCGGCACCAGTGGCTCAACAGGCTAAGGCGCCAGCCACATACACCTGAGCTCAAGAGTTTGAATCCAGCCTGGACCCACCAAACAACAATGGTGGCTGCCACCAAAAAATGGCCGGGCGTTGTGGCGGGCGCCGTGGCGGGCGCCTGTAGTCCCAGCTACTTGGGAGGCAGAGGCAGGAGACTCACTTGAGCCCAGGAATTGGAGGTTGCTGTGAGCTGTGATGCCACAGCACTCTACCCAGGGTGACAGCTTGAGGCTCTGTCTCAAAAATAGATAAATAAATAAATAAAAATTATTTGCCAGTCTTTGCCAAGACAGTGCAATCTTTCCAGGAAATAGGAAATTTGGCAGTTTCTATTATAACACCGGCAAAGTGAAGCAAATGATATTAAAAATCTTTGCAGCAAGTAGAAACTAAAGATAAGCTGAGGAAGCAGCTCTGCCAAGGCTGTGGTAAACTATGATCATATCACTGCACTCCAGCCTGGGCACTAGAGTGAAATTATGTCTCTAAAAATGAAAGAATGAATGCATACATTTATTTACAGGAACTTTGTTTTA
>CAUYON010212571.1:0-14949 GCA_963573935.1 Arctocebus calabarensis
TTAAAACTCCCCTTAGTTTTTGACATTTCTTTGGAAGCCGAAATGAGGTTTATCAGTTGGCTTGCCCAGCTCCAGGGAGTGTGGGAGGGCAGGGCCAGGCTGAGTTACTCTGAAAGCTGATGTTAATGGTCAAAATGGTTAGCATGAAAGCTCAAACACTCTTTCAGAGTTTCAGAAGCAATTCTGAACCCTTTACTTTTGGTTCAGCATTAGAATATTACTTCAATGCCCAGCCCAGTAAGAAGTGTGATTCAGTATCCAGTCCCTCTGAGACGTTGAGAGGGGCACAGCGGGATTAAGACTGGGTGATCCCCACTTTCTTTAGCATTGCTTTGTCTGGAAACAGCCCTGATTTGTTGGGGCTGTGGCTCTGGGGTGGGAGGACAGGACCAGGTACAGTCAGGGTATGGAGGTAAAAGGAAGACTTCATCTAGCAACATAAATATTCAGCAATTGTTATTATGATGAATCACAGGTTCTCCATGGGGTTATTTCTTCTTTGTGAATTAGCTTAATGTAAGGATTTCCTGGGTTTTGGAATGAGGGGATCACAGAAACTTCTTATTTAGTTTTTGTTAGATAGAACTTCTAATCAAGCAGCTGGAAAGACCATGATCCCTTGAGGTCTTGGCTTACTTAAAACAATGCCCATCTTATGATACCCTGCTGGAAGCAAGTTGTAGAAGGGATAGCTGGCTTTTCAGGACCATCAGATTGATTATAAGAATTCAGAGTCACTACAATGAATGGCCAGTGTGTTTAGTGATAAAAGTGCTTTTGTTGGTCTTCTTAGTTGAAGTTGATGACAGATGTGTTTTTAGAGGAAAAGTGTAAACTCTGGAGATGTGAGCATCTGTTCTTTTTCAGTCTTGCCTCTTAGGCTCATAGTTCATTTCTTACCCATACAATGGGCTTTATTTTTTTTTTTCCTGTGGAATACCTGAAAATATGGGTGTAAATGACTTATATGGATTCTTGACAGTTTTATTGGAACAAAACTGGTGTTTTCTGGCTTCGATTGCCCATATCTGGCTGGCTCGGTGGGTGGCTGGGGATTACCCCTTTTGTGCCTCACAGACCATATGGCATTACAGTCTGCTGAGTGAACGTGCTGATATAAGTGATGATGTACAGTATTTCCCTGGGACCATAGAGTTCATTTCTCTGACCCAAATGTGCTGCTTTACTTTGGTTTGTTTATCATGGTTGTGAGAATTACTTCATGGAGGTAGACCTCAAAAATGTGAAAGTCAAGCATTTAAATCAGTACTTCTCAAAGTTTGGTCCATGGATACCTAGGAGACCCCAAGTCTGTTTCAGGGGGTTGACCATGTCAAAACTGTTTTTATTATAATACGGAGATACTATTTACCTTTTTGCTGTGTCTACACTTGGTCTGTTGGTAAATAAAAGTTCTAGAGTCTTAGCACAGATCAAGGCCATGGCACTGAAGTGTACCATGAGTCACTGTATTATTCACTGTCTTGTACTCTCACAAAAGAGAAAGAAAGAACAATGTCACTTAAGAATGTCCTAGATGAAACTAAAAGTTATTAGTTTTATTAAATCCTACTCTTGATTATACATAATTTCAACATGAAAGTATGCAAAAAACCTGTTGTGTATTAAAATCCAGTGAATGTCTAGATAGAAAACACTCATGTGTTTATTTGAATTGTGAACTGACCCAACCATTCTTTTCATGGAAATCATTTTTACATGAGAGAAGGCCTCCATTGACAAATTATGGCTAGTCAAAACTTTGGCAGACATTTTCTCAACAGCAACAATAACAAAAAAATATGTCCTTTCAAGGAAAACAAGTGGCAATATTCATTACCAGTGATAAAATTTGAGATTTCAAGTGAAAATTGGAATTTTGGAACATTTTTCTCTGCCATTGTGAGCTTGACAGCTCTTTAGTATTCAAAGACTTTACTGAAGACATGATATTAATAAATGAAATTTGTTTTTTATGTTTTATGATGAAGTATAACAATGTTTGGAAGATCTGCCTAAATTAATATTTTCCAGAGGACCAATGCAGAATGTTAAAAAATATGCATGGGTAAAATATCCACTAACAGTACAAAATAGAGCAATACATTTTTATTATAACTCAGAATCATTCATTGATATTGGTGCTATGTATAGTATCAAAGAAGAGGGTCCTCAATTATATGAAATTGCTATTAAAATTCCCCTGTATTTTCTGACTACATATCTGTGTAAGGTTTGATTTTCTTTGTGTTTATCTGAAAGTACTGCAAAAAATTGAAGGAAGCAATTAGGAGATTCCAATGTCTTCTATGAAGCAAAACATTAAAGAAATTTTCAAAAATGTAAAAATGTGCCATTCTTTGTCCAATGATTTTTGTTTTGGAAAATATATTTATTTTTCATTAGTGACATACGTTAGCATATAATGAGTTTTTGTTATCTTTAAATAAGCACATTTAAAACATTTCTAACACAGTAACATTGATCTATGATAGACACAACTCACATCATCAAAAAATCTTTAATGATTTTTGAGAGTTTAATAGTATTGTGAGATGAAAAAGGTTGAAACCACTTGTTTAAGCTATATCTTCCACATATGATGACCTAGATTTGGAATTCATTTCTAGTTTATATATAATGCAAATCATTTCTCTCTCTTTTTTTTTCCTGGTTTTCACAGCTCTGCCATTGTTCTCTGGTTCCCATGTATCGGTCCAAAAGTACCCATAAGATATCTTGGCTGATCCTCAATCTCTACGCTCCCAGGTGTGCACATTGCCCTCCTGGAAGCACCAACCATGGGTTCCCTTCACCCGAAGCAGAAGGGAGAAGCCTGGGTGTAGCAAAGGCAAATTGTCTTTGTCTTTCCTGTCTCGCTAATGTCGTTATGCAGAGAGATTGGCGGCCAGGCTGGATGGTGATTCACCTTAATGATTCTATGTGGGACTTCTCTTATCTAAAGATAGTTAGAATTTGGAAAAGTGTTTGTGAACTCACCATTGAGAATATCATCAATATTATGGAGTATTAAGTGAGCAAGAAAATGTTATTATGGAAAATTATGAGAAATGCTTGCTAAGATTTCAAGTAGAAGGTAGAATGCCCAATAGTATTATAGTCTATTAACAAACACTTCTGACTATTATAAAAAGACACTGTGCTAGGTTCTGTAATATAGTGGTGAACAACAGTCACAGTCCTTGACTGTAAATATATAATTATTTGTGTCTTGAGCCAATTTGAAGGCCGTAAGTAAGAATGAAAATAAATTAATGGTAAGCTGGTGCAAAAATCTCTTATGTTTTCAAAATCATGTTGTTTTGCTGATATTGCTGTTTTAATTTCAGTATCAGGGGTAGCAGTTTGGGGTGTGAAATTCATGCAATTCGGCCTCTACCCCTTCAGAGCACCTTGGCACAAGTGGAGGAGAGACACAGGGAAAGGAGCAGGTCCTAACCACTGATCCCAGCTAGAGTCCTTGCCTGATCCCAAAGCTCCTGTTTTGCTGTTTTGCTCTGTCTACTTAGCTCCTATCCTAGAGTAGCCCAGCCCCAGCCTCACTTACAGTCCTTAGAGGTTCTACCCAAAAGGAGCAAGGTGGGATAAACAAGCCTTTCCCTCAGAGATCTTTTTTTCTGCCTTCACCACCTACTGGGGATTCTATAAGGGATCCATTTATTTCAAATCTGTCCCCTTTTTAAAGCCTCAGAAAGGCAGGGATTGAGGGGTAACTATGCTAGGCTAAAAAAGACAGGAGAAAAACATGGTTGAGTAAGTCCTCAGCATACCCTAAAAATACCCCTTTTAAAGGCGTGGAAAAACCACATACCCACATAGTATGCCTGGGGATTCTGTAGCTAGCTCTGTTTTCAGAGGCTGTGGGAGGTAGAGTTTTTATACTATGGTTACTTACAAATATTACAGAAATGCCAGGCATTGGTAGGGTGTCCCAGTTTATAAAATTGGACAAGGGCTATGTTGAGCCTAACATTCCTTCTTTTTCTATAGTAAAATGTGTGAAAGTTCAACAGTCCCCCCGCCTAAGATTAATCCTGAATGGGAATCCTGAGATAGCTTGTATTGACAATAATCTTCAAAGAAATAAGCAATCAGACAAAAACTAGGACAAAAAAAGTGATACGACCCCCTAAATACCATAAGAGTGATTTTTGGAATCTCTAAAAATATAATCTTAGATTGAATTTAAAGAGCATGTTTTTGCTAGGTGCGGTGGCTCCTGCCTATAGCACTCTGGAGGATGAGGTGGGTGCATTTCTTGAGCTCAGGAGTTTGAGACCACCCTGAGTATGAGCCAGACCTATCTCTACTAAAAATAGAAAAGCTAGCCAGACATTGTGGCAGATGTCTATAGTTCCAGCTACTTGGGAGGCTGTAGCAAGAAGATTGTTTGAGTCCAAGAGTTTGCAGTTGCTGTGAGTCATGCCACCACTGCACTCTACTCAGTGTGACAGAGTGACACTCTTGTCTCAAAAATAAAAAAGAAGCATATTATTTTACATTGTATTTAGAGATGGAAAGAAAAGGTCTTTGGGAAATACGGTTGATTGCTCAATTAGTTCATTGCTCAATATATAGACGAAACCAATAATTGTCACCAAGAAATTTGCCCAAAGGAGAAAGAACTATAAATCCTTAGGATGGATCTACAGTAGTAAATTGAAATTGATCAGCTTTTTCTAAATTGTGTTTCTTTTTATATTGTACCAGAATGTTTGTGTGCCATGACAAAAGAGTTCTATGTTCAAATAAATTTGAAAACCATTATATTGTATTTGTCCCCCATTGGTTATGTACATGTATTAAAGGATGAAAAAAATCCCACAGTAAAGAACACTATTTAATTTTGGTTAGCCCCACCCTACTCATTTCTTTGTAGTCTTGTGTCATGGAGCCTCTGTTGACCTCTTATGAAAAAAGTTTCCACAAACTACTAGTTTAGAAAGTGCAGGAGATTACTGTTGGAAATTATATTGATATTTTTGATGGAAAGGTTTGGCTGATCTGAGCTTTAAGGACCTCTAAAAGAAAATTGAGGTGAATGTCAGCATATGTTGGTAAGGAATTGTCACTTTCCTTCAAGTTTGGCTAAGTCTTCTTTATGGAAAGATGGACAGCCAGGCTGACATTGGGACAGTTAGCTAGAGGAATTCAGTGTGCTAAAAATCACAACCATCTATTTCATCCTTCCCTTTACACTTCAGATGAATTGGGGTTACTGCATTCATTAATGCTTTTTTTTTCACCAGAAAAAGCATTAAAAATTGTAACACAGTACTTACTATTTCTGTAGGGTTGCCTCACTTATTAGTAGGGAACACCAGCCTATTTGTGGCACTGGTAAGGGGAGCGTGTCAGCATGTGTTACTTCCTAGAGATGAAATGATTATCCCTACCAGCCCCTAAACAAACCCCTCCTTAGGAAAACAAACACTTGAAGTTTATTTTATAAAATGTGTGTAGAACTTACATAAATATATTGTGACAGCGGCTGTCACACTGCATATATCAAGAAATTGCTTTGAAACTTCATGCAAATATATGGGCAATGTATACACTACTGTACACCCCAAAGACTACCCCATGTGTTCTTGGTGCCAAGAGAAACACAAATGTTCTCCAACTGTTTCAGAGAAAAAGTCACCACAGCCCTGTACGGTTCACAGTCCTGTTCTCTTGGTAGGTGAAAGATACTTTAACTGACTAAACCAGAAGACAGGGGTGTGTGGGTGAGGGTGCTGGGGGTTCATTTTTAATTAATAATCCTTGTAGGTCAAGCACTGTGCTGGGCACTTGAAGCATATCTGCAAATATAAATTTCATGACAGCTTTGAGAGGAAAATGGCATTATTTAGAGATAAAATAACCAACACTCAAATTGAATAAATTACCTAAAGTCATCCATTTATTAATTTATGGAGCTGCCTGAGATCCCAAATTAAGTGGACTGTAAATACTTACAATCGCTAACAAGTATTGAGTATTGACTATGTGCCAAGCCCTGAGTTAAAAACTTAACTAACATTCATCATCTTATTGTTTGCGTGAACTTTATGAGACTGGATACTGTTGTTTTCCCCAGTTTACAGATGAAGAAATTGAAGCATAAAAGTTAAGTGACTTTGGTGCAAAGTAGTAAGGGCTAGACCTTCAGGTCTGAAGGAGCCTTTAAGCCCATGGGTTTGTTCCTTTGAACCATGTGACTTTCTAGTTTTCCTTTTTGATTTAGAATCTGGAACTGTTTCCTGCTTTGTACTGAGTTTAAGGAGTAGATGTGCTCCTGTCATCGGGAGCTAGGATTTCATAAACATTTTACAGTCATTATTTTCCCTCAAATTTTTGATTCATCTCGCATAATCTGGAGTTTGCTATGACTTCCACATTAATGGATGTTGTTATTTCTACAAATTTAATAATAGAGAAGATTTGGAGTTTTTAAGAAGTTTTTGATGTAAACACCTCATATCTAAGTACTGGATGGAAGAATTGTCTTTGTTACAAAGAATTGTAGCTTTCTGCTTGTATTAATGCGATATGTATACCTTTTGGAGTTGGGAATATTTGAGAATAGAATCATTTAAAATATTTTGCTATGAACAAGTTTGTTGTTCACCCTGCTCCTTTCATTCCCAAGTTTCACGAATGCTTCTACTTAGGAAAGTAAAACCTGGCTCAGCGCCTGTGGCTCAACGGGCTAAGGCGCCAGCCATGTACACCTGAGCTGGTGGGTTCGAATCCAGCCTGGGCCCACCAAACAACAATGACGGCTGCAACCAAAAAATGGCTGGGCATTGTGGCAGGCGCCTGTAGTCCCAGCTACTTGGGAGGCAGAGGCAGGAGACTCACCTGAGCCCAGGAATTGGAGGTTGCTGTGAGCTGTGATGTCATAGCACTCTATCCAGGGTGAAAGCTTGAGGCTCTGTCTCAAAAAAAAAAAAAAAATGGAAAGTAAAACCCATTAGAGCCTCTGAGAAATATTGCTTTTGAACACGTATTCTCTCGTGGTTACCCAAGTCTCTCCACCAAGGCATGCTTTTTTTTTTTTTCTTTTACTGTTGTAGTGAGAAGAACCATTTTTTTTTTTTCCAGCAGAATTGATCCAAGAGAACGGGCTACTTAGGATTTCAAAGTTGGAAGCTGGGAGGGTTTAGGGAAGAGAGAACAAGAATTAAACTTAAAGGCTAACTCAGGCTGGACCAGTTAAAAGGCTTAGATCCTCTTTGTCCTAGACCATTGGAAAAACCTTCCCAAAACAAAGACACAAAATGTTCATTGCACATGAATGTCCACACTATGCATTTTAGGGAAAGTATGTAATATAAATGAGAGTATGTTTTCCACATTAAGCATTTGTGGAGGGGAGATGGAGATCTTTTGTTTTGGAGGTTCATCCACAGAGTCTATGAGCAGACCTTATCAGGTAGGTAATTGTAACAAATTCACATTTAATATTCTAGCTATAAATTAAGAGAAATACTTCACTTCATTGACAATATCCATTATCCACACACTCGTGAATGTGCAAGACATTCTTCAGATCACAAGTATGTTCAAGCAATCAGAACTAGCAAAGCTCTGACCATGAGCTGGTTATAGCCATTGAGTTATATCAGTTCTCTGACCTTGGCAACCAACATGGTGCTGAGGCATGAGGCTCTTTATAAATAATAAAGGCAAATTTAAAAAGTGATTTTCTGAATTTCATGGTCAAAAAAGGGATAGATGTTCAGCCTTCAGTATTTAAACTTTCACTTAACCTGCTTGTTTTTAAGATATTACCACCATTCTTAAATTAGTCTAGTTTAATAAAATGGTGGGGTTTTCCTGAACTACCTCCCCAAGTCCTGGACATTTGTCCCAGAGATATTCCCCTTCAATACTGGTCTTTGAAGAGAGCCTTTATCTCTAGACCTCTAAGCACAGAAGCCCTGACAGCTCTTTTAAGTGAACTGGAGACATTCTGATTTCTAATCAGAGGTGACCTTCCACTTGTCTTCTATTAGCTTCTCAGGAACCAAGGAGACTGTCTTTGATTTTCATTGAAGAATTTAGAGTAATTGTGGTAAGCCTTTGAACTTCTGTCCTTCTACTTGTGGCCTTAAAAAAAAGTCTTGAATTTCTGTATCATTTTCTGAAATAAGGTTCAAATAGTGTTGCTCAGGTCAAACATATTTCCATACATTTTGATATGACTAAGAGTTTAGTTTGTTTAGTTTGTCCTATGGTTCTTCATCCTTCTTGAAAAAGGCTTTTAGGGTTGTTAATCATGTTGCTGCAGGTATGGAGCTGTTGCTGACTCAGACCTCACCCATGACCAGACAAACTTTCCAGCCAGCTGTGGCTTCACTGAGGTGCCCATACCCATTGGTCTTTCAGTAGCATATTCTGACCAAGGTTAAAAAACAATGCTTCTGAATCCATTATTCCATTAGAAACTCAACTTACTATAATTCATTGTTTCTACAAGAGGTCAAACACCTTCCCTTCCTACCCGGTCAGTGTATGAGGCCATTTGTGAGAGAATATGGCTGTACTTTGTTGATATGTGCTAAATTGTCAAATGCCAAATGTTGCTGGCACTGGCCGTTTTTCCATAGAAGATGGCCAGTTTTCCAAGAAATTCAGAGCTCAAAATAGAGGCAATATCACTTTTTGGGGGCTGGAAGAAATCCCATCTTCTGCTCTGGCATTGCCACCATTTTTGGAGGTACTTCCTACTTCTACCAACTTTGATTGCACATTGCAACTAATATTCTGGAGCCTCAGATGGCAAAGCAATGTGGGGTCTTTAGAGAAGTGGCAATAATCAATATCACTTTCATTTTTATGTGACTCACTTACTTACAGAAATATCCAATCAATAGGTCTTATACTTGAATATCTAACAAAGGTTTTAATGACATAGTTCTTCCAAGTTTTTATTTTAGCATTCTTTCTTCCCTGGGACCAACATAGGCACCCATAGTCCTGACCAGGGGATGATCTGAATGACAGAAGCCAAGTTATTTTGGTGATAACACTTTCCTTCTATGAGGCCCAGTCACTAGGCAAGTCTGTTGTTCTATCTTTTCCCCTGTTAGGGTAGATTTTTCTCAGGAGAAGACAGCAGGTGAACCTCTCCACCATTGGACTTGCTCAGACATGTCAGAACACTAACTTTATACTTCTCTATACAGCTCTATATTTCTTTTCCTTTGATCATATTTGGCCTAGATTAGGTACTTCTGGAGAGCCTGCCAAGATTGAGTTGCAGCTTCATTGTCTCAAAACATAATATTAAAATTGGTTGATGAGACCAATACCCAGGACTTCACTAGTTTCAATGAATAATGCCAGAAACCTCTGGCCTTTCTGGACAGTATCCCAACATGGAGGCTAGAGTGTTTATTGTAAAACTCCATGATATTGTACTTAAGACATTTTAGATTTTGTTAAAGTTTTAGGAAATTGTTACCTGATACAAAATAAGAGAAGTGCATGAAACAGTGTACACTAAATAGACACTTCGGAATTTTTAATTTTCATTTAAAAACCGTGGTGACATGTAGAAACTCAAATGTTCGTTGAATGGGCAAACAAAAGCCAAAATACTATGAGTAGTTAATTGCTATTCAGATATTAAAATGAAGTTTGAATGTAATCTTATTTTTCAATAATATGTTTAGACAGACCAAGGAAAACCTCAAGGACTTCTAAGTATCATTTAGTCAACATATTGCAGGGTATCCAGATATATCTTCATTAAGAGTAATTCACATCAAGGCAACAGGTATTTTTATACTTCAAGAAACCTCACTGGAGCACCAACACTTTTGAGTTATTTTCAGTTTTGACAACTCAAGTAGGTGTTTAACCGAAAACTAAACACTTGTGATGTTACTATGGTCTCACTGTGAATACACAGAAGAAATATTAGCATGGTTTCAGCCCTCTAAATTCTCAATCTAGTTCAGGGCAAATGATAAATCCATATGAAACACCGTGGGAATAAAATAAAGCAATATATAAAACGTGTAGCGTAGATGAACTACTTTAGGTAGCTAAAATTTAAAGGTCAATAGAAAGGTTTTAGAGTGGCAGTTCATGGGTGATTGCTTGGGTTTTTGCCTTTGCAGTTCAGTATTTCTGCAGTCTTGACCTGCCAAAGGCTTTCGTGTGGCTGCCTCCTCGGTGCATATCCAGTGCTGTTGTGGTGTAGACAGGCTGGGGAACATGAAAAATGCACAATGGTGTTATTTCCTTCCTTTCAGGAATGGCTCATTACTCATAGGAGGTAGAAGTGTTATTTTCATCTCCCTGGACATGGGCCAACCTGTAGATAAAGCCTTTGATGTGTTAGCAGTAGGATTGTAACAGCTTTGACTACTTACATGATGATGAAAGGTTGAACTTTGATAAAAATGGCAAGAAAAGTACAAGAACTCATTTTCTTTCATTTGCTTTCTCTCTCTTTTTCCCCGTTGGGATGGCCGTTTAGAAACGTCCTACCAGGGTGGTCTGCCAGGTCTCTGGGAATCTGAAATATTAGGAGGTGTTCTTTTGTGGATTTACTTGTTTATTTATTGACTGTTTCAGAGAAGGAACACCCATACTTGGAGGCATGGGGTGGGGTAGGAGCCAGACCCCCAGGGCTCTTACCAGCAAGACCCACCTCTTAGAGCCCTAGAGGGGATATCACCTGGAGGGGGCAGACCACTTCTGTTCCAGCTGCCCCTCAGCTCTGCCACCAAACAAATCAGAGCTGGCAAATCTGTTTGGATTCCCAGAGCTTTTCCTCATCCGCACCCAGGGCATCTGTCCAGTGATCTCATCAGTTTGGTCTTATTTAGAGGGTCTTATTTTCTTATTTCTAAAATAGGCAGTGCCTATGGCTGGGCACCAGCCCCATATGCTGGAGGTGGTGGGTTCAAACCCAGCCCCAGCCAAAAACTGCAAAAAACAAAAACAAAAAACAAAAAAACCAAAAATTAGACACAGAGAGGAGCAAAATACCTGTGGAAACCCAGAGCCAGTTGGAATTTGCCTCCAATGGTATCCCAGTCTTATCAGTGATTTGCGTGTCTGCCAGAATGGAAAGCTTGTATTTGACCAAAAGGAAAAAAAAAAAATTTGTACTTTTTTTTTTTTCAAAGCAAAAACATAAAATAAGATCAAACACACAAACAAAGAAACCAACCATTCAGGTAAGTGACAAGGAAGAGCTGAGCTGAAGTACCGTAAGGGGAAGACTGGGCAAGTGTTACCTTCAATGTTGAGACTTAGGCAAATACAACGCAGAAACCCTCTTTGAAAATGGGATTAGTGCAACAATGGCAAAGACATTGCCACCAATATTTATTTGTTAATCTAATATTTGCTGCATGAAATTATGATCTTTCATTAGGCCTTTGCATGTAGTTAAGTTTAGTGCTGCCCCCATAGCTGGGCTGGGACTGTTCACTTGTGCAGCTGTTGAAAGATGACCTCTGGCTGTCTAGCCAAGCTATCAGCAGGCTAAGGCCTCATAGGGCCTGCTGTGTAGTCCCCTTACTCCCCCTCCCTAGACTGGTTGAGATATTTTTCTACACCTTTCGACAAGAATTCTGGAACATGGTGAACATAGTTAAACTTTTGGGGAGTCATCTATCTGACTATGAGAGAACATGGAGCCCTGGCAAGAGTTCTCTGACTGACCAAGTCCTACAGCTTAGTGGAAATGAACTCAAGAGGTTAGTGCTAACCAGCTGGGGTCGTGTAGTGTCCCTGGAGAGGCTGTTAGCAGCAAGGACACTTTTCCTGCTTCCTTATCACCCCCAAAGTTACTCTGGATGCTGTCCATTAGTGCTTAAGATTGGTCTGTGACAATAAGAGGAGAGGACCGATAAGATGAAAAAAATCAGAATGTCTGGTTCGAATTTCACCTTGTAACTAGAAATGGGCACAGAAAGAACAAAATAAATAGTCCAGTTTCATTTTTTTACGTGTGGCTAACAAGTTCTTCCAGCACTGTTTGTTAAATAGGGATTCTTTTCCCCAGTGCATACTTTTGTTTGGCTTATTGAAGGTCAGATGGTGATACATGTCTGGTTTTATCTCTAGTTTCTCTATTCTGTTCCATAGATGTGTGCTTCCATTTTTATGCCAAATACCATCCTGTTTTGATGACTTACAGACTTGTAGTATAACCTGAAGTCTGGTAACATCATGCCTCCAGATATGTTTTTATTTCTTAGAATTGCAGTGACCATTTGGCTTTTATTTTTCTGATTCCATACAAAACTCTAAATGATATCAGCCTGGGGAAGATTTTATGAAGCAGATCCCATGGGAATTGCAGCAACATTAAAAACAAATAAATGAGACCTGATCAAGATAAAAACTTTCTGCACAGTTACGAACACAATCAACCTAGCAAATAAGACAACTTTCATAATAGAGAAGATAGTTGCATGTTACGAATCTGACAAAGGGCTAATAACCAGAATCTATAAAGAACTTAAGAAAATTAACAAGAAAAGAGCAAACAACCCCATTAATCACTGGGCAAGGAACATGAACAGAACCTTCTCCCAAGAGGACAGACAAATGACCAATAAACACATGAAAAAATGCTCATCGTCCCTAATCATCAGAGAAATGCAAATCAAAACCACCTTGAGATATCCCCTAACCCCAGTGAGAATAGCTCACACCACAAAGTACCAAAGCTAAAGATGCCAGCGTAAGTGTGGAGAGAAGGGAACACTTACACACTGCTGGTGGGATTGTAAACCAATACAGTCTTTTTGGAAAGAAGTATGGAGATCCTCAAAGAACTAAAAGTAGGTCTTCCATTTGGTCCCACAATCCCATTACTAGATATCTACCCAGAAAAACAAAAAAACAACAACAAAAAACACTGTATCATAAGGACATTTGTAGTTGAATGTTTATAGCAGCTCAATTCACAATCACAAAGGTGTGGAAACAACCTAAGTGCCCATCAACCCATGAATGGATTAATAAAGTGTGGTTTATGTATACCATGGAATATTATTCAGCCATAAAAAGATGGATACTTTGCCTGGATGGATTTGGAGAACATTGTCCTAAGTAAAGTACCTCAAGAATGGAAACACAAACTTCCTGTGTACTCAGTACTAATTTGAAATTACTAGATGAGCAACTATACCCTTACACAAGATACAAATACAATTAAATTCAAGAAGGAGTGGGGCTAAAAGGAGCCAGGGGACTCTATAAGCTCTCACCTGCCAGGTACAATGTATGGGTCTATGTCACGCTTGAGGGAAGGACTTAGCTACACCTCAGACTTTACCTTAAAAACTCAAACAATGTAGCCTAATCATAGGTACCCTTGTGTTAATCCAAAAAAAAAAATATTGTATAAGCCTTCAAAAAAAAAGGAAGAAATGATTGTGAACTTATTCAGTTCATAAACCATATGACCAGGATTTAAATTGAGCTTCTTGGCTGTTTTTTTCTTTCTGAAAACTGGAAACACTCCCTGGCTTTTTCACTGAAGGAAGGTTGTTTTAGTGTGGAGCCTGAAATATGACATCTGGGACTACACAGAGAAATTAAATGTCAATTCTTTATTAATAATTGTAGGCAGAATAATGCATCCCCTGACCCCAGGATGTCCATGTCCTAATTCCTGAGACCTGTGAATGTGACCTTATGTGACATAACAGACTTTGAACATATGATTAAGTTAAGGATTTTGCCATGAGGAGATTATCTGGGATTCTCTGTGTGGGTTTTCTTACACAACTTCTTATAAAAGGGAGGCAAAAGGGTTAGAATCAGAGACGAAGATGTGATGACAGAGCAGAGGCCAGAGTAGAAGAAGCTCCCCTGCTGGCTTTGAAGATGTTGGAAGGAGGCCATGAGCCAAGGAAGGCACGCTGCCTCCAGAAGCTGGAAAAGTCAGGGAAAAAAATTCCCTAGAGCCTCCAGAACAACTGCAGACTGCTGACACCTTGCTTTTAGCCTAGTGAAACAGATTCCAGACTGCCAACCTCCAGAAAAGTAAGACAACAGATGAGCGTTGTTTTAAGCTGCTATGTTGGTGTGGTAATTTATTACAGCAGCAATAGGAACTGAAGACAATAATATAAACAATATTACAATTGGAATTAGCGACCTTAATTGATGGGCAAAATTGAAAGAATCCTTACATCATAGTTCTCTGAATGGGTATGAAAGGGTTCTAGTTTTTGTCAGCTCAGTGGACCCTTCTCAATGTTTTTACTATAGATTTTTAAGCAACAAAATGGAGAGCTTGATCAAGCTTGGCTGAGAATCAATGTTGAGTTTTATTTCACCAAAATTCATGTGTAGCCATAGTGTGCATAGTGTTCTTGGGACAGAAACCTCCCAGGATCCTCATAAACTGTGATAATACACCTGCACTGGTCCCTGTGCAGACTCTGTAGTGCAGCACGATTCTACCCTGTCCGCGTCCCTGCTGCCTGGCCTCCACCCCTCCTCTCCCTGACCTCTTCCTCCACAAGCCTGAGGAAAAGTGGCCTCCAGCCACCGGGAAAGTGACATGGAGCATGGTTCTTCTCTCACTGAGAATTGCTCCACCCGAAAAACGGGCTTTATCCTTCAAGAAAACAATTTTGCTCAGTTGGGTTGTCTTTTTTATTATTGAAGTTTTAAAAAATTCCAGATTAATAAGAGGTACAAACCGTTGGGTTCTATAATTTACACATGAAAGGTTAAGGTCAGAACTGTAGCTATGTCCTATACTCAGGGAGTGTGTTTTCAAGCACATGTTAGAAACTGCTGTGGGAACTAATAATAAAAATAAGTTGTTTTTTTTTGTTTTTTTTTTTTGAGACCGAGCCTCAAGCTGTCACCCTGGATAGAGTGCCATGGCATCACAGCTCACAGCAACCTCCAATTCCTGGGCTCAAGCGAGTCTCTTGCCTCTGCCTCCCA
>CAUYON010212572.1:0-28767 GCA_963573935.1 Arctocebus calabarensis
CCCATCCTTAATTCATGGTACCCTCAATTGTCAAGACTCACAACCTCGCTATAGCCCCTGCGCCGGCACTAACCGGTACTCGAACTCCTCGTCGTCGTATTTGTCCGAATAGTAAATTTGTTTGTGCGACATGATCGCTCCCCCTGCTTCAAACCCGCGCCGCCAACCTCACAGCTCCGGTGAAAAATAATTTTAAAGCTTTTATCTTTGCTAAGAAGAAATAAATCGTGAAGTAAGCTGAATAATCCATCAGATGTCTCAAGTAGCAAATGTTCAGTTTTTGTAGTAGAAGTTTTTCTTTTTCAGTAAAACTTTTTTTAAAAGTGGCAGTAATAGCCAAAGAGAACTATTTCCCCTTAGAGACAAAGTAATACAAGTAAACCCAAGCATATTGCTAAAAATCAGTATGGTTAGGTTTTGAAGTGCATTTTATATTAAAAAAGAAAGAAAGAAAAGAATCAATGTGAAGTTGATATGATCTTTGAAATCCAGATTTCCTTTTCAAAGCAATAATTTCGGGCATTTTCTTAATATTAGATTACTTTCTCTTATTATTAACATGGGCACAGAACTGTAAATCAGAAGATGTAGAGTCACTGTGAAAACTAAAAGTCTAGGATAGTAAATTGATGATTTTCATAGTTCTTCTTGCAGCAGGAGAGAGTTCTACAATTTGTTATGAAGAAATAGGGTATTTTCCTTACATTTCCCCATTATAATAACTGTTTGACTTTACCTATCACCTCTCATCCAACAGTCTCAATGTGCTTTACCTACAAGCACTCATCTTTACTCCTTCTTGGGAAGAGAAAGGCAAGCATCATCAGACTGTGCTCCATAGATCGGGAAGGCGAGGAACAGAGATGCAAGGAGTTGCCCGACACTAATAAATATTAGATTAGGGCAGCAATGCGACCCTGGCTGAGTCCTCCAGCGCTGCCTCACTCGACTGGGAGCCCCCACACCATTTATCCTAAGAACTCATCCAGTAATAAAATGCATTTCAGGAATTCACTATCAAGTCTGGCTGTGCAAATACAAGTGCAAGGGGAATAGCTTCCTTCCCAGATGCCACATTTTCTTTTGCAATAGAGAGGACAGAGAAAGTTTAGTCTTTTGTTCCATATGACAGCCCTGCACATGACATCCTTGATACCCCCAAAGTGGCCAATACCTGGAGTCCACCTGTTCTTTCTCTATTTAATTAAAAATGCATTTCACCAAGACATACTCTGTTTGACAAAAATTCAAAACTTTGACACTACTCCTACTAGTTAATACCCAAACAAATTGATTTCTTTAAATGAGAAAGGAAAACTATTAAATTGGGATTTAAAAGACTAAAAGGATCGATCGCTAGGAATCTGTGAAACACCTGCTAGAATATAAATTTCATTCACGACTGTTTTCTGCTGGGTCTGCAGCACGTTGCAGCACGTAGCAGCCCGGGTCATTGATTCTCGATGATTCTCAACATGAATAACATCAGGTGTTTTATAAAGTAAAACCTGCAGCAGTGACAGGGGGAATATGAGCGAATGACCGGGATAAAGGGGACTGTGCACCAATACAAAGATGCAGTTTTTAATTACCATGGGCTTTGTTTGGTGTTAGAAAAAAAAAAAAAACTAAATGTAAATATTAGCAATAGTACTGTTTGGTGAGCCCAGAAGTAACTTCACCTCTCTGAGCCTTACCTATAAAACTGAAATAATTAGGAAACTCCTATGTCCTTGTTAGGTTATGAAGGATATTTAAATCCCCTAATAAAGGTGCATTAGGCACTTAAATATTTGGTATTATAAAAGATAAGGGGCTTGGCGCCTGTGGCTCAACGGCTAAGGCGCCAGCCACATACACCTGAGCTGGCCGGTTCGAATCCAGCCCGGGCCCGCCAAACAACAATGACGGCTGCAACCAAAAAATGGCCAGGCATTGTGGTAGGCGCCTGTAGTCCCAGCTACTTGGGAGGCGGAGGCAGGAGACTCGCTTGAGCCCAGGAATTCTTGAGGCTCTGTCTCAAAAAAAAAAAAAAAAAAATGGGGGACTGTCATAATGATGTGTGACCGAGAAGATCAAGGGCTCTAAAAGAATACATGGAGGCAATAATACCAAATAAGAATGCCAAAGTTTGGTAATTATTATTATTTTTTGTTGTTGTTTTTTGGCCGGGGATGGGTTTGAACCCGCCACCTCCGGCATATGGGGCTGGTGCCCTACTCCTTTGAGCCACAGGCGCTACCCTGGTAATTATTTTTTTTTTGATACAGAGTCTCACTCTATTGCTCTGGGTTGAGTTCCATGGCGTCATAGCTCACAGCAATCTCAAACTCTTGGGCTCAAGCTGTTCTCTTGCCTTAGCCTCCCAGTAGCTACAGAAGCCCACCATAAAGCCCCACTAGTTCTTCTATTTTTAGTAGACACAGGGTCTCACTCTTGCTCAGGCTGGTCTCAAACTCCTGAGCCTTCTCAGCATGGTTATTTATTGGCCAATGAGTGAGCAAGGCAGTGGTACGGGGCCCAGCCCAATGTGTCCTTGACCTGAGTAATTTTTGCACCAGAGCTCCTCATTGGCCTGGCAGGGACTTTGTCAGGTCTGTCTTACAGTCTGACGGCTTCCTTCTTTTTCCTTTCAAACCTTTTATGCTCCGCACTCCATCTCGGCATCTTCTTTCCGGATACAGGCACAAATGGTACTCACCTTACTGGGTTCTTGTGAAGAATAAATGAGATGAGAGATGGAAAACACTTCGCACAAAAGCTGAACATGGGGTGGCGCCTGTGGCTCAGTGGGTAGGCCGCCGGCCCCATATACTAAGGGTGGTGGGTTCAAAACCAACCCCAGCCAAACTGCAACAAAAAAATAGCCAGGTGCTGTGGCGGGCACCTGTGGTACCAGCTACTCAAGAGGCTGAGGCAAGAGAATAGCCTAAGCCCAAGAGCTGGAGGTTGCTGTGCGCTGTGTGACACCACTGTACTCTACTAAGGGCGGCAATAAAGTGAGACTCTGTCTCTTCAAAAAAAAAAAAAAGCTGAACATGGTAGGCACTCAATAAATGGCAAACGATGACAGTAATTATTCAACAGTGTTTAAGGCAGTAGGGGATCGTTCCTGTGAAAATATTACAAGAACTATAGTTTATGCAATCACAAGCTATTTGCATTTTCAGAGCCCACGCAGAGTAGAAAAGTATGAATGAAAACTATAGCCGTCTAAGCGTACACATGGAAACCACAGATGTTAGTCTGACACAGAGTCTCCTTTTGTCACCCTTGGTAAAGGGCCGTGCAGTCATAGTTCACAGCAACCTCAAACTCCTGGGCTTAGGCAATTCTCTTGCCTTAGCCTCCCAAGTAGCTGGGACTACAGGAACCCGCCACAACGCCTGTCTATTTTTTTAGGAGAGGAGGTCTCACTTTGGCTCACACTGGTCTCAAACTGATGAGCTCAGGAGTTCCAGGCCAGCCTGAGCAAGAGCGAGGCTGTCTCTACTAAAAATAGAAAAACTAGCAGGGCATTGTGGTTGTTGCCTGCAGTCCCAGCTACTCTACTCAGGAGACAGAAGCACGAGGATTGCTCGAGCCCAAGAGTTTGAGGTTGCTGTGAGCTATGATGATGGGTGACAAAGTGAGATTCTTATCTCAAAAAACAAACAAACCAAACTAATTCTAATTACTAGAAAGATGTGCTGTAATTAAAAAAAAAAAAAAAACACGGTTTATATGATGTTATAGTCAAAATGTGAATGGCTATTGCAAGAAGAAAATAGAAGTTTCATCTACCCTTTTTTGTTAGTGTTGGTGGTTTAACTCTATCTCTAGTATTAAACAGTTAAGGCTATTCAGTTTTACATAAATTTAACATAGAATTTTACAAATAGGATGAGGTTTGAGTTAAAAGTTGATCCCAATTAGAAGACTGGGATGGATCAATATTTAAAATTTATATATCCCCACATTACTCTCTAATATAACATATATACTTAGTCTAATGAGGTTTTTTTTTTTTTTTCATTTTTTGAACTAGGCACATCACTAGGCTCAAGCCAGTATGGGTGTATATTACTAAAACAGGAAACAAATATTCTTTATAAACACTAATTCCAGAAGACTTCACACCCACATTCTAAAACCTAATTAAACTAATTTCCCAGGGCATTAATGTATTCTTGGTAGCTTGCAATTTTTAAGCATCAAAATAAAGCCTTATTTTTAAATGTGGGTGGTGTTGATGAAACAAGTATGAGTAATACTTGCAGGAAACACAATATTAGCTTTAGCGGGAGGTGGGTGATACTGGAACAGTCCTTCAAAGAAGCACTTTCCAAAAGCTCACCAATGCAAAGTGTGAGTTGTAATGTGTTCACACTTACAAAACTCCCTTATGTGGTTAAAATATATTTTCTCTACCAAAAAGGCAATTTACACAAATTTTCGGGATTATGTCTAATGTATAAAGTGAATGCAACAAGTTAATATGTAAATATCAACCACAAGATCACCAGACCTCCCATGTTTTGTTTTGTTTAAAATCTACTGAGCAGAAAAGTCTGTGTGCAAAGCTTGTCCTAATGGAGAAGTAAGGATGAAGGATTAAGCTGATTTTGTCCCTCTTCTGAGGGGGTTCTGCTCTACTGATCATAGTTTAGGTAGTATTTTCATCCTTGTTGGTCTTGCTATATTTATCTCAAACAGAACTCTCTGAAGGGTTAGGAAAAAAGAACAGTAGAAGAGCTATGGACTAGGGGCGGTGCCTGTGGCTCAGTGAGTAGGGCGCCGGCCCCTTATGCCAAGGGTGGTGGGTTCAAACCCAGCTTCGGCCAAACTGCAACAGAAAAATAGCTGGGTGTTGTGGTGGGCACCCTGTAGTCCCAGCTACTCGGGAGGCTGAGGCAAGAGAATTGCCTAAGCCTAGGAGTTGGAGGTTGCTGTGAGATGTGTTACGTCATGGCACTCTACTAAGGGCAACAAAATGAGACTCTGTCTCTTAAAAAAAAAAAAAAAAAAAAGAAGATGCTATGGACTGTTGTTAATGCCATACTCCAATTTAGTATCAAGGGTCATAGGAGGTATTATAATGATTCTCCCCAAACTGGAACTTTTAATAGTCAACTATTTTAAGATTAAAAAAGAATCTAGTTTAAAATTTTAACACACTATAGTCTTAGCGCCTGTGGCTCAATGGGCTAAGGCGCCAGCCACGTACACCTGAGCTGGCAGGTTTGAATCCAGCCCGGGCCTGCCAAACAACAATGACGGCTGCAACCAAAAAATGGCCGGGCATTGTGGCGGGTGCCTGTAGTCCTGGCTACTTGGGAGGAGGAGGCAGGAGACTCGCTTGAGCCCAGGAATTGGAGGTTGCTGTGAGCTGTGATGTCACAGCACTCCATCCATGGCGACAGCTTGATACTCTGTCTCAAAAAAAAAAAAAAAAAATTTAACACACTATAAAGTGTTCTAACATAAACACATGTACATATAAAGCATGAGTAGGATAGATAGAGGAGTAATTTTGTTTTTGTTTTTGAGACAGTCTCACTTTGTCACCCTTTGTAGAGTGCAGTAGCGTCACAGCTCACAGCAACCTCTCTTGGGCTCAAGAGGTCCTCTTGCCTCAGCCTCCCAAGCAGCTGGGACTACAGGCCCCCACCACAATGCCTGGCTATTTTTTAGACATGAGGCCTTGCTCTTTCTCAGACTGGTTCTGGAACTCCTGAGCTCAGGCAATCCACCCGCCTCAGCTTCTCAGTGTGCTATCATTACAGGCATGAGCCATCTTGCCTGGCCTGGAATAATTTTTTAAATCCTACTCTAATGATTAAAGAAAAAAAGGTACCCAGATTACATGCATTTTGGGCAACAGAGGCATGGGGCGATTGTCTAGCTCAGGAGTTCAAGACCAGCCTGAGTAAGAGTGAGACACCCCCTGTCTCCTAAAAAAGTAGGAAAAAACAGCCCAGCATTGTGGTAAGTGTTTGTTTGTAGTCCCAGCTATTCAGGAGGCTGAAGCAAGAGGATCACTTAAGCCAAGAGTTTGAAGTTGCTGTGAGCTATGATGATGCCATGGCACTTTACTCAGGGCAACAAAGTAAGACTCTGTCTCAAAAATGAAAGAAAGAAAAGAGAAGAGAAGAGAAACTTAGAATTATAAAAATTTTTTTACAACTGTCAAAGTACAGAAAGACCTTCCTATTACTTTTAAAAGTGAATTTTAAGACAAAAAAAGAAAAAGGGATTTATTCATTCCTTCAAATTTATTGAATTCCCACTGAGTGAGGCATTGTTCTCTGCACAGTTGGTAGATAATTCTCACACTGCTGCATCTTAAAAGTACACAGTGTCAACATACTTAATATGGAAAGTATATTATATGCTTAGTACCATTCTAAAAGCACAGATTAAAAAATTACAGTCAACACAGGTGGCTTCTTACTATGCTAACCAATATGCACCACTCAGCTCTCTCGCTCTGTTCTCTTTCTTGTACGCTGAGCTACTTCTTTTCTCATTAGTATCACAGCAGAAAAATAAAGATGGCAGAGAGGATACTAGGAAACAAAACCAGGGTCTCACTGACTAATCGGGTAGCAGTAAAAAGCAGAACAATCACGAGGAAAACTAAAGTTTCCAATGGATTTACTTCATACTGATGACTGAGCTAATAGAAAGCTGAGCTAATGCTTCAATAACCTGTCACTTCCTTCACTAAGTGGGTAAGAAAAAACACTCAAATGTAAACTACCTCTTGCTTGCTCTTACCATTTCTCCAATGACCAGTCAGTAAACACATTTACTTTACTAATATCTCCTTTTTAACAAAGTCTTAAGTAAACGCATTTTGGCTATTCTTACATAAATCTCTGTTTTGATTCTGACATTGCAGGTTAGAGGTAAAACCACTGAAATATGTAGGTATCTTTTGATGTATATATGGTTCAGAGCCTGTAGCTCAGCGGCTGGGGGGCTGGCACGTACACTGCGGCTGGTGGTTCGAACTTGACCTGGGCCTGCCAAACAATGGCAACTACAAAAACAACAACAAAAAATAGCTGGGTGTTGTGGCGGGTGCCTATAGTTCCCGCTACCTGGGAGGCTGAGGCAAGAGAATTGCTTCTTAAGCCCAAGAGTTTGAAGTTGCTGTGAGCTGTAATGCCAAAGCACTCTTCCAAGGGCCACACAGTGAGAATTCGTCTCAAAAAGAAAAACTCTGCCTTAAAAAAAAAAAAAAAAATGACCTAGACTCAGACCAGTATCTTGCACAGAGTTGTTCAACAGACAATTAAAAAGTTCATTGAAAGGGCTCAACGCCTGTGGCTCAAGTGGCTAAGGTGCCAGCCACATACCCCTGAGCTGGCGGGTTCGAATCCAGCCCGGGCTCACCAAAAAATCACAGCTGCAACAAAAAAAAAAAAAAAAAAAAAAAAAAAAGCCAGGCATTGTGGTGGTGCCTATAGTCCCAGCTACTTGGGAGGCAGAGGCAGGAGAATCGCTTCAGCCCAGGAGTTGGAGGCTGCTGTTGCACTCTACCCAGGGCAACAGCTTGAGAGGTTCTGTCTCAAAAAAAAAAAAAAAAAAAGTTTACTGAACAGTAATGGTATGGGGCGGTGCCTGTGGCTCAGCGAGTAGGGCGCTGGCCCCAAACACCGAAGGTGGTGGGTTCAAACTCAGCCTCGGCCGAACTGCAAAACAGAAAAATAGCTGGGCATTGTGGCAGGCGCCTGTAGTCCAAGCTACTCGGGAGGCTGAGGCAAGAGAATTGTCTAAGCCCAGGAGTTGGAGGTTGCTGTGAGCTGTGTGATGCTATAGCACTCTATAGAGGGCGATAAAGTGAGACTCTGTCTCTACTAAAAATAAATAAAAAAGAAAGGCAATGGTATAAAGAACTGCACAGAAAACAATTTTATTATAACCTCATCACTTTATAAAACCCATTCATATCATTATGACCCTTGGATGAAAAGATAGAAAGCCCCAATTTAAATGTAGACAAATCCAATAAAGTTAGTACTAATTATGGAATTTGAATTCATTTTCATAGCTGTATGATAATTTCCTTACATATTTACAATTTCTCAAAAATTCCCTAGAATATTAAAGTTTAGGTTAGGTGCAGTGGCTCCGTCCTGTAATCCCAGAACTTTGGGAGGCCAAGGCAGGAGGATTACTTGCAGCCAAGAGTTCAAGATCAGCCTGAAAAACACAGTGAGACCCCTATCTGTACAAAACAATAAAATTAGCCAGGTATGCTGGTGTGTGCCTATAGTCCCAGTTGCTTGTGAGGCTGTAGCAGGCTATACCAGGAGTTCAAGGTTGCAGTAAGCTATGATCAGACAGAGCAAGAGTCTGTCTCTTTAACAAAAAAAGTTTAGTTTATAGAAGGGTTAAAAAAAAAAAAAAAGAAGAAGAAGAAGAGGAAGAGAAAGGTTTTACTCCCTCCACAAAGCAGGATGTGGCTAAGAGGCCTTTAATGTAAAATGCACACTAGAAGCCTAGTTTTTTTAAAAACCTATATGAAATTTGACTGAAGTCCTAAAATGTGTGTAAAATCTGATGGTATTCGTGCAGGTCCAAGAAAGCTGTAGCCACCTGTTAGAATATCTCATGGCCACCCAAACCATAGCCCCATCTCTCTCCTTTTAGAAGAATAATTCTCCCAAGTTAGGCTTTAGTGCCCCATCATTATCTCATTACACAGTGGACAATTCCAAAGCCACCATTCAAGGAAAACCCCGAATCACTGCCCTTCACTGGGCTTCCCAACTGCAAGTCTCTCAACACCAGAGAAAGTGGGGTTTATTTTTCAGAATCCTTCATTATCCTTTTTCTTAATCTCAAAACCTACTAATAAAATTAAACTAAAATTTTAAATTTTAAATGTCTGGAAAACAGACATTTTATTGCCCTATGTGCCTTTGCATTTAACCTCAAAAATTGGGTTTTGCACTCGGTGCACTAATCTGTTTATTTCATTTCTGTCCTTCTATTAAACTATAAGCTACTCAAATGTAAACGCCAATATTCATAAGAACGTCTTCTTTTTATAAACTCTTTACTGCCATATACTTGCATATATAGAGTTGATAACTGATTCGTCCTTCCTCAGTAAGTTACCAAGTGAGAAACAGTTTACACCCCTCTCCCTTAAAAATTTTCCAATTATCATTATCTTTTTTTTTAGAGAGAGTCTCACTTTGTCACCCTCCGTAGAGTGCTATGGCATCACAGCTCACAGCAACCTCTAGGTCTTGGGCTCAGGTGATTCTCTTGCCTCAGCCTCCTGAGTAGCTGGGACTACAGGTGCTTACCACAATGCCTGGCTATTTTTTTTTTGTTGCAGTTTGGCCAGGGCTGGGTTCGAATGGAGCCAGAGCCTTCCTCACTGAGCCACAGGCACTGCCCCAATTATTTTTTATTGTAGAAAATTTCTAGCATATGCAGTATAATGAACCTTCAATGCCCATTACCTGGCTTCAACAACTACCAGTTCAAGACCAATATATATATATATTTTTTGGTAGAGACAGAGTCTCACTCTATCGCAGTCGGCGGAGTGCTGTGGAGTCACAGCTCACAGCAACCTCCAGCTCTTGGGCTCAAGTGGTTCTCTTGCCACAGCCTCCCAAGAAGCTGGGACTACAGTGCCCACCACAGCGCCCAGCTAATTTTTGATGCAGTTCGGCCGGGGCCCAGGTTTGAACCCACAGCCCTCAGTGTATGGGGTCGGCGCCCTACTCGCTGAGCCACAGGCACCGCCCATCCAATACCCAAAATTACTGTGAAGCAAATCCAAGGTTTCATATCACTCATACATACTCCGGTCCTGATTCATTTTCAACAACTCCTGTCCTCTCCTTCCTTCCCACTTCTTCATCCCAAAAAGAAATGCACAAAATAATGCTGGCTATTAGAGGCAATTTTATCAGTTCTTCTCAAACCCACTTCCTCTCTTCCGGTTCTTTATCTTCTGTAACATTCCCCAACGTCACTATGACATGTCCACCATGGCGTTCGGTCCTTATTTCACTCAGAAATACACTGCATTTTTTTCCCTCCATAATTTCATTCTCCTGTTTGAGAAAGTGAAAAAGTATCGTGCCAAAATTTCTATGCTCTTGATAAAGATTACTTCTGATTTGTTCCGTTCCCCAAAATAAGCCAAAAAGAACTAAAGGGAGAGGAAAAGGATTAGAAGAAGAAACTTTAATACTGCAACTTTAAGTTGTAAATTTTTACCTAAATTGGTATGTGCAAATATTAAAACTATCTGTTACTTTCTTTTTCAAAATGAATATTCCTAAACATCAGCGGAAATTTTGTTATGAATTCCTTTTAGTTAGAGAATTTGTTTACAAAATGAATTATCTTAATTTAAAGGAGCAACTGCGCTCAGGATTTTGGTACTAATAACAGTAGTTGCTTTTGAGCCTACAAAAGGTTATTTAAAAACAACCTCCTCTCCCGCCGCCCAAATTAAGGGAGGATGGCTCAGAGGTTTCTGTAAGTGCTCCAACCTTGTTTTATTTCAACGTGAGATTTCTCGGCCTCTTCTCAGATAACACCACCACCCTACACTTTTTCCTTCACAGGCTTTACAAATGGCATTCGCAAAGGTAGTGAGCAGGCACTCCAGAGTTCACCATGGGAAATGGCTCATCTCGAGAGCTTTTATCTCAAGGCAATCATTGAGATTTCATCCACTGGCCACTGCACTGCCCATCCCCTGCCCATCGCCTTCCCCAGGAATCCTGACGAAGCTCACTTCACTGCTGGCAGCCTGTCCTTCCCGGGCATGGCCTGCGACCTGCCCCGGCATCCCCTGCTCGCCCTCAGGCCGGGACAGACCTTCCAGACTCCAAGCTGTTTGTTTACCCGTCCGCATCCCGCAGGCTGAGGATCCTGGCCAGGCGCCCCTCCTCGCCAACCGTCCTTGTTTGAAATTGTTCCCTCTGAGCAGCGGGAAAAGAATGATTTACCCGGAGAAAGCCTCTTGCTGAGGATGATAACTAAGATTTCCTCCTAACCCCTACTGATTTCCCACTCTGGGCTAGACGCCGCAGTCCCCACACCAAATTCAGGATCTGAACTGCCCCTTAAGAACAAGTGCGCCCAGAACCACCCACGGGTCAAAAGTCCTAGTCTCCAGAGGGAAGATACCACTTGCCGCCCTTGACACCCCCAAACCCCAAACCAAGCGCCCGGCCCCCGGGAGGAGCGCCCGACCCGCCGGCACCCCCTGGGAGAGAAAGCAGCCGGGGAGTCGGAGCGGGGCGCCAGGACAAACACCGCAGCCCCGCGCGGCCAGGCCCTCCACGCCCCCGCCGAGCCCCTCCCCGGGGCCCCGTACCAGCCCCGAGGGACTGAGGCTCTTCCCACCACACACCGCCGGTCCGCACCCCACCTCCAGCCGCCCGGGGGGCCGGACCCGCGCCTCCTCCTCCGGGCGGCGGGGGGACCCCACCCGCACGTCCTTCTCCGGCCGCCGGGGACCCACGCCAATTCCCCTTGGCTCCGAAGGGCGAACTAGCTCGCACCTTCTGCTCGGGCCAAGGCCAACCATGGGCCCGGGGCCCCCAGGTTCCTCGCCAGGCCGCGGAGACCCCAACCCGTGCGCCATCTCCTCCGCCCGGACAGCCGGGCCCGCGCCCCCTCCTCAGGCCGCAGGGAGACGCAGCCCGCGCACCCGGCATCTGCCCCGCAGCCCGGGGGCCCAGCCCCTCACTCACCCAGAGCTCGGTGCCCCAGCTCATGGTGCAAGGGGCGGGAAGGGACGCTCCGCGCGGCGGGCGCGGCTCTCGGGTCCCCCTCCCCGGCGATCCCTTCGCCACTCGAGATCCCCGCGACCGCGGAAAGCTGGAAGCCCGCGCAGCCGCCGCCTCCTCCGGCTGGCCGCCTGTCGCCCAGGGTCTCCACGGCAGCTCCTCCTCCCCGTCGCTCCACGGCAAAATGGCCCGAGGAAGAAGCAGCCGCTGCCGCCGCAGAGCCCGCCCGCCCCACACCCGGGCCGCGAGGGGAGGGGAGGGGGATGGGCGGGGCGTGCGGGGCCAGGGGCGGGGCCGGCTGACAGCTCGCGCACGCGCGCCCTCCCCGCCCCCGACCCGGCCCACCTCCTGCGGGCTCCCTGGGTCGGGTCCGCTTCGCCCGGGGGTCCGGCAGGACGCGGAGGGAGGCGAGAGGGAAGGCCTAGATCTGGTACTCGGAGGACGCCTCCTTGCCAGTTTTTTTTTTTTTATTACTTATTAGCTACGTGGTCTCTGCTCTTAGGGCAACCACTGTCCTTTGAACATAGCCAGCCCCTGTCATTACCGATGCTCTGCAGAGGTCTGAGGTTGCTCTGCTGCCCCAAGAGCCGCTTTGGATTTCAGGGCAATACTGGCCCCTGGCAGCCCTTCACGCCGACGGTTTGCTCGGGACGCTCTTCTCCCACTGCGCTGCAGCCGCGAGGAGCCCCGCAGCCTTGCCCCGTGGGGTCGGGGCCTGGCGCGGCGGCGTCTGCGCTGATAGGGACGTCAAGGCGAACAGCCACGGAGCGGCTTCAAGCGGCTGGCAAAGGATTCCAGGGGCGCACACCCAGTGATTTCTAATCTCTGAAACCAGTGATTTCCAACTTGTTTCGGCCAAGAAACTCTCAGACGTGAAATCATGCTACCGCTTAGTGGGTAAAAGCAAAGGCGCTGGGCCCACAGATAGTTGTTTGATTCAAATCCTCCATGTACTAGCAGGGTGGCCTCGGACGACGCCTCCACCTCCGCAAGCGCGGAGCCCGTGTGCCCCAAGGAGGCAATAAGGTATCAGTCTCCCCGTGTGGCGGTGAGTATCGAGGCCAGGCCTCGGGCTGGTAACTGTGAGCTCACTTTCTGTAGACACTGACTCCGTCTTTTGTATTCCAAAGGTCTACACAAAGTCATTCCCGACAAACTATACAGAGAATTTTTGGAATTCCAACTCTTTCCTCGCAATTTTACTCGACCCTTTCCCCACAACTTTTCTCCCTCAGATAATGCTTTTCTGAGTAGCCATGAACTCCCAAGTAGGCCTGCGTTTTAAAAAATAGTTTATGAAAATACATTTTTCCAATCCCACCTACCATTCTCAACCTGTTTATCTTTCTTCTCCTTGAAGGGCGGAGCTAAAAAAGCCTGGCAGATAAACCTCGAAGTCTACTTCCTTTGTCCAACAGTTACAATAAATCTAAACTGTCAAAACTGTTTTGGTCTGCCTTTTTTCAGTTACAAGCCCCTGGCAGCCCCTGCCATTTTTTTGTCTGTTTAAATACTTTGCTCTCACCAGGTCTAAGTACTTCCTACTCGATGATCTGCTCGATATCTAACTATCAAAACGGCTATCCACCTACATCCCAAGGTAGATTATTAATAGCCAGGTGAGTTGGAGGGGATGGAAATTCAAACAAAGCTGCACAAGTCAATATGCTAAAATTTGGAAATGGTAAATGCAGGTTTATCTAATAAGACCTTGCCTCCTTGCCTGGGTAATCACCTCAATTTCCCTTACTGCCAAGGCTTGATTATTTTTTTCAAGTACAATGATCTAATGTTGACTGAGTTCTGGGAGACTTCTCAGAAACAGAGTGACCACTAGTAAAAATACGCTAATCAAGTACTAAAACAACTTGATGCTTTACAGAAGAGAAAGAGGAAGGCACAGCACAAGAAGGAAAGACACCACATGAAGATGAAACCTTTTCAGATGAGTAAGCAGGAAATTGTTAGTTATAGGACCCCATTAAAACAGCAGCAGAACTCTGTGGAACTGAGTTAATTGTACCACCCTGCAAATACCTCTAACTTCATTAAATTTTGGTAGTAACTGGAAAATGTTTGAAAATGTCAGAATCTTCAAAAATTAAAAGAGAAAGATACCAATGATCTTGAACCAATGGAAACAACAGGTACGGGACAAAATGAAATAAGCCAGCAGAAAAAAAGATGAAGTACAGCCCAGTATGTTTTAGGAAGAACTAAATCCATTTCAGTTTCCCTTAGTGTAAGCGGGAGTGATTAAGACAAAGAAGTTTCCCTGTTAACGAACTACTGCCCTACTTAGGAATCAGCTTTCACTAAGGGCATTCTAAACTCTCTGTAAATGCTGGAGTTACCTAGAGGGTCAGCCCAGGTTATGCATACCAGTTTGACCTCTCAGTAACACCTCAGGAACACTGATTTAAACAGTTAGGACCATAATGGATGTGATATTATAAAAATACATATTTAATCTCATTTCCTGACATACAACTCCCAAAACCCTTAACATCTCCAAAGTGATGTCTTTTTTTTTTTTTTTTCGTAGAGACAGAGTCTCACTTTATTGCCCTTGGTAGAGTGCTGTGGCCTCACAGCTCACAGCAACCTCCAGCTCCTGGGCTTAAGTGATTCTCTTGCCTCAGCCTCCCGAGTAGCTGGGCCTACAAAGTGACATATTTTTATACATTAATGAGGTGACTGAAGGCTGCTAGTCCCTCAGTAGCTTCAGGAGGGCAGCTGGTCACCAGAAAGACCAGGATATGATTAGACGCTCAGTACTTTCATACCTACCTCTGGAGAGGGGAGAAGTGCTAAAATTAAGGCGGATCACCAATGACCAACAGTTTAATGAATTATGACTGTATAATACAGGCTCCATAAAACCACAATAAACAAAGTTCAGAGACTAACCACATGAAAGTTTCAGGGGGATCGTAAGCCCCACCTCACACCTCATTCTATACATCTCTTCCATCAATATATCCTAAGTCGGTAAACACGAATGTTGCCTAAGTTCTGTGAGCCACTCTAACATATGACTGCCTGGTGGGCTAGTGGTTAAAAAAAAAAAAAGATAAAACCTAAAACTTATGATTGCTATTTACAGGGAGGCCCAATCTTGAGGACTGAGGCTTCAGCCTGTGAAACCTGACATTATGCTATCTCCATTTTTACAACTTATAATTGAATTCCCCTAAAAGTCTGTAAATACGTACATAAAATCAAGAGAAACTGGGTGAACAAGAGATGCAGTATGCCACCAGGTTGAGAAGGGATTTTGAATTTTAACTCCAACACAAAGGATTCAAGGGTTAGGGGCACTGTACTGACATCGTTCCTACCTGTTCGGTCCTGGCTTTTCCATGAAGATCACTTTCTGCAAAAAGATCTCAGGGACTTTTTCCCACCCCCCCAAGAAGTGCTTAAAAACCATAGTTGCAATTATTGAAGAAATGGTGTTTCAAGTCAAAGGATCAAAGTGACATTTGACTTCTGAATACATTTCCATACCCCAATTTGATAGCTAGTTCCCCATAATGTTTTGTTTTTTGAGACAGCGTCTTACTCTGTCACCCTGGGTAGAGTGCTATGGTATCATATCTCACAGCAATCTCAAACTCCTGGGCTTAAGCAATTCTCTTGTCTCAGTCTCCCCAGTAGCTGGGACTACAGGTACCTGCCACAATGCCTGGTTATTTTTAGAGACAAGGTCTGACTCTGGCTCAGGCTGGTCTCGAACTCATGAGCTCTGGCAATCCACCCATTTCAGCCTCCCAGAGTTCTAGGATTACAAATGTGAGCCACCAAGCCCAGCCATGTAACATTTTGTTTTGTTTTTTGAGACAGTCTCACAGTCTGTCACCCTGGGTAGAGTGCCATAATGTTGTATCTCACAGCAACCTCAAACTCTGGGGCTCAGGCAATCCTTTGTGTCAGCCTCCCAAGTGACAATTATATCCCATTAAACTGGAGAAATTATTATTATTATTATTTTTGTAGAGACAGAGTCTCACTTTATCACCCTCAATAGAGTGCCATGGTGTCAAACAGCTCATAGCAACCTCCTGTTCCTGGGTTAGGTGATTCTCTTGCCTCAGCCTCCCAAGTAGCTGGGACTACAGTGCCTGCCACAATGCCCAGCTAGTTTTTCTATTTTTAGTAGAGACAGAATCTCACTCTTGCTTGGGCTGGTCTCCAACTTCTGAACTCAAGCAATCCACCCACCTCGAACTCCCAGAGTCTTACAATTACAGGTATGAGCTACCACAGCCAGCCTCTATAATGTTTTTATAGAGAATTTTGGTCTGAAATATCAACTCTTAAGAACAACAAATGACAATTATATCCCATTAAACTGGAGAAATTATTATTATTATTATTTTGTAGAGACAGAGTCTCACTCTATCGCCCTCGGTAGAGTGCCGTGGTGTCAAACAGCTCATAGCAACCTCCAGTTCCTGGGCTTAGGTGATTCTCTTGCCTCAGCCTCCTGAGTAGCCGGGACTACAATCGTCTGCTACAATGCCTGGTTATTTTTTTGTTGCAGTTAGGCTAGAGCCAAGTTTGAACCCGCCACCCTCAGTATATGGGGTCAGCACCCTACTCAACTGAGCCACAGGCGCTGCCCAGAGAAGTTATTTTTTAATTTGAAAATATTAACTGGTGTTTTTGTTACATATATTGTATAAAGCTAAGTCAGGGCTTTTGGTAAACTGGAGAATAGTAAGGTTGGAAATATCTGAAGTGATGCCAAATAATTATTAATAGCACTGGATTCACAGAAAGTAATACATTCTGCTACCAGTAGCAACCTTTGGTCACAAAGTTAGAGATCACAGAAAAATAAAATATAGTTGACTAAGAGTAAAGCTAACAGCCAAGTTTAGATCAGTCTTTCTAGACTCTTCAGGCTTTTTCTGTCAATACCTTAAATTTTCCCGCCCCTTTGAAAATGCTGCCAGGGAGAAGCAGGCATAACTTGTTCTGTTACTCAACATGTCTACTTCCAGTTACAGTATCATGATTATGCAAATAATCTTTTCTTGAAACTATGAAATCACATGCCTAAATATAATTGTCAAAGTAGCAGTTTTCTCAGAATTTAAAAAGTAACTATTTTAAAAAGTGCTTCACATTAAGTCTTTGTAGCCAGTTTTCCCTCATTCTTAACTCCTCTCAATTCCAAAGTAATAATTGGCAAGGTATTGCTCTCAAATATGTTACATAATACAGCAGATTCTTTGTAAGTTGACCACCCAAGGGACTGCAACAAACTGGCCAATGTATGGAGGTCAACATAAGGAACTAGGCCTGCTGTACTGATACATCCATGTGGTGCACATCTAGTCTATGAAAATTAGGGAAACTGGGCCGTGCCTGGCTCAGTGGGTAGGGCACCGGGCCCCATATACCGAGGATGGTGTGTTCAAACCCAGCCCCAGCCAAATTGCAACAAAAAAGTGCATTATGGCGGGAGCCTGTAGTTCCAGCTACTCAGGAGCTGAGGTAAGAGAATTGCCTAAGCCCAAGAGCTGGAGGTTGCTGTGAGCTGTGACACTACAGTACTCTACCGAGGGTGATAAAGTGAGACTCTGTCTCTAAAAAAAAAAAAAAAAAAAAGAGAGAGAAAGAAAATTAGGCAACCTAAGGAGGTGATCAATATAGGGAGGTGGGCAACGATGGCGGTTCTACTCTATATTCCTTTCAAAACTCTGTGCAGGTACCATTCGTGTGACCCTGTTAAGCATAAAGAATCAAGGAATCTTAAGAACTCAACTTTAAGCCCTTTTAAAATTGTTTTCCAGAAACTAAAAGACAAAAGTCTTCTATTTTAAAAATGTTTCAATGTTTCATCACTATTTTATTATTAAGTGGAATTAAGAAGACTCTACCTGCTTATTTTTTAAGTACAGTATTGTATTCAAATTTAAAACCAGAGATTCATCTTTTGTATTTACCTGGATGGCGTTGAAGAATATTCTTCTAAAAGTATCACAAGAATTTTAAAGCAAGTATCCAATATACACAATACTAACATGAAACCAATACATAAACAACTACACCCCCACATGAGAAAAAAAATTAAATTCAAGTGGGGGGAGGGCAGAAGGAGGAGGATTGGTACACTCTCACCTAATGGGCACAATATAAGGGTAGACAGCACACTCCCTGGGTGAAGGACTCAACTACAACTTGAACTTTACCTAACAAATGCAAACAAATTTGTACCCTCATATTAACCTGAAAGTTATAAAAAATAAAAATAAAACCAGATTCTCAAAAATGGTACCTAACTTCAAAAAGTAAATAAAAATACCCCAAAACATGGCAAACTGCCTTTAAAAAATGATATTGCACTTAAAAATCACCATTTCCTTTAACATTTAGCTTCATTTAGAAGTGAGGATCCATTAGCTGTCTTTAGTATTTCCTCTTGATACCTAAAAGAAAATATCATTTATTTTACATTGGTTTCTTTTTTTTGAGACAGTTTCAAGCTGTCGACCTGGGTGGAGTGCCCTGGCATCACAGCTCACAGCAACCGCAAATTCTTGGGCTTAAGCTATTCTCTTGCCTCAGCCTCCTGTGTGGCTGGGACTACAGGCCCCCTCCACAGTGCCCTGCTATTTTTAGAGATGAGGTCCTGCTCTGGCTCAGGCTGGTGTGAAACCTGTGAGCTAAGGCAATCCATCTGCCTTGGTCTCTGGAGGCCTTACAGGCCTGAGCCACAACGCCCAGCCTCCATATAAGGTTTTTGAGATGTTGAATGAGATAATGTATATGTACCGTATAAAATGCTTAATAAAATATATGACATATTTGTTCAGTAAATAAACCTATTATCTACCTGTGTGGATTCACAAAATAATAATAATTGTGTTCAGTTTATCTGTAAAAAGGGGTAGTAGATCAGATGCAAATTCTGTTCACACATGTAAGATTACACATTCACAATACATGGCTGAAGATCAGAGATTGGGGAAGAAAGGGGATATTCTCCATGGGTTAGTAATCATTGCTTTTCTCTTGAGTGATCATCACAGGTATTTTAGGATAAACTACAATATTCCTGGCTTACCTTGGTGTCCTTGCAGAAATTGTGATAGAACTTATACTGTTTTTGAGTCAAAGGAAGAATCCACAGATTCATGCATTTATTAAGACTGCACACAATTAAAAAATCAAGAACCCTCCAATTCTCCCTCTCCCATTTTAAACGTCAGTGCAGGACTTCAGCACCAATAAAATATATCCTGTTAATTTCAGTTCCTAGATCCAGTTAAAAACTTTCAAGAATCTGATTCTGTCATAAAACACACTAGGACACTGACAGGTAATTCTTATTCGGATTCCTGGTGGCTTTTATTTTCTCCTCCTTTGCTTAAATAATTACACAGAAAAAGCATGCATTACTTGTGTGGGGAGCTAAAATAAGATTCTGAAAACTAAATAAACCTGGCTATTCTATTGGCAATTTTAATAAGTATGTTGTTCTACAACTCCTTGATAAAGAATGGTGAGTAGGAGGGGACCCACTATTGAATTCTTCCATTAAAGAGGGATTAGAAGCAAAGACACTTTCCGCACAGAAATAAGAGAAAAATGTTAAGACTCAGACTACAAGTGGTCAGATGTTATAGCACAGGACACTATAACACAGTAATTGGGAGCTTCCATGTGATTCCCAGCTCAACCTGGAACAAATGACTTAATTTCTCAAAAGCCTCAGTTTGCTTACCTGTAAAGTGGGAATAACGATAATACCTACCTCCTATCTCAAATCGGATTGCTCCAGGATTAAATGCAACAAAGCCTTAACAAACTGCCTCACAAGGACTCACTCAATAAAACCGTATTATTGCAATCAGTTGGCCTGCAATTTGTAAAAAGCCTGGAAAAAACACAAATGACCCTTTATGATAAGCCAGGAATTTTGATATTTTCCGCCAAGTCAACCCTCGGTGAAATCTGTACATTCAACCGCCAAGCATCGTGTCGCAGCCACAGCCTCTCTCTGCGCTGAGGTCAGAAGTCCCTGAGGCTCAGGGTCGCTTCCAAAGCAGCACCAGACACAGGTGGGCCGGTCCTGCTCCGCCTGGGTTGTCATAGCAACCGCCACCGGGGCTTCACCTCTTCTGGCTAAACCGAAAGTCCGCACTGGGGAGCACAAGCAAAAGGTCCCTTGGTGGCCAGCTTAGAACCGTCGGCGACTTCTTGAAGCTTCCCGGCTGGTAAAACTACTACACCAACAGCAGACGCAACCGCGACGCCCCCTCCCCGCCCTTCCGGCGGCCGCCGCCCTTTAACCCCGGAAGTGGGCGGGAGAGGAAGCGGCTGGTGATGCTGGAACAAACATGGCTGCCCCGGCGCCCCTCGGCCCCTTGGACTCCGGCGGTCCTCCGCTGGCCGCGGGCCTCCACTTGCTCCCGATGCTGGGGCTGCTGCAGCTGCTGGCAGAGCCCAGCCTGGGCCGCGTCCACCACCTGGCACTCAAGGTGAGCCGGCCAGTGCCGGGCCAGGGGGCGGAGGCCGAGGCCACTCCCCCGAGGCTGGGGGGAACTTTACCCCAGTGGGGCCCTCCAAGCTGTCGGGCCACTCGTTTGTCCCCGGCTGCGGCCTTTTTCTTCCAGGACGTCTGCAGGGGCTGTGGGAAAGACAGAGCTGTGCGGCGCTGGGGGTCGCCTGGTGGGAGCCGGAAGGGGCTGAACTGTGGCGTAACTCCGAAGGACTCGGGAGGCCGCCTTTGCAATCCCTGGCGGTGTCCCTGGGCTCCTCGCCGATGACAACCTGCTCTTCTCCCTTCTCACTTCCGACTTTTACCCTGACTTGCGTCGTCCGTGGCCTTCCTCTTCCATGCCCTTGTACTGTACCTAGTAGTTTGAAGGTACGCGGAACCTTAGCCTCAGTTTCCCGCTTTGGTTTATGGCGCTCTCTGGACTGACCAAAGCGAGAAACTCCAAGAGGAATTTGAAATATGAGACTAAGAATTTAAAACCAGCATTAAAAATGTGTTTCTAATTAGGGGGCCTGCTTTTTTTTTTTTTAAACCTTGTCTCGGGAAGAGAGTTAGGATAAGCCTGGAATTACTCCCTGGATCTTGCTTTATAACTCACAGTTAAAAGTCCTCTAAGGCGTAAATGTACCCGCAGGTGGCTCAGCGCGTTAATAACATATCTGGGCAATAGAAAATTAAGTTGTAATGATCTAAAATCGTATACATTATTTTCCTGCTGTAGTTTTCTAGGAGGTTGTGGGATTGTAGAAAGTTTGCGTTGAAAGGACATTGCTTTAGCAAGCCATGAAGCATTACATTTAGAGTTTAAAGCATACAGAATCTGAATTCAGTAGCCTGGCCAGATAGATCCATGCAGCCATACTTTGTTATCAGCTTTTGTTGTTTGTAAACAAAAATTATAAATTACAAAATGGTTCAATCACAGGAAGATAGGTGAGTCTTGGCTCCTTTTGAGAATCTGCTAGGAGCTATAGAACCATTCCCCAGGGAAGTATAGGTAGTTGAAACTTCTTGGAGTTTGTGAGGCTTTATAATCCTGCTAAAGCTTATGTGTGAGCCTCAGCCCTAGGTTAATGACTCCAGGTTAAGAACTGATTAAGATCCCAACTCTTAGATTAAGTAATGTAACTGAACTTACAAATTAGAGACAGAGTTGATAATAAAACACACTAGGACCTTTACTCTTGGCTCCCAAGCCATTGCTCGTTGTGCATTTCTAAAGAATTTAAATGCCAGGTGGCATCATTAAGTAATGATGTGATGCTGGCAATATGGGTATAGGTGGAGAAGTATACTAACCTTAGTGGCAGGGGCAAACTGAATTGGTGTTATTCTGATGATTGATTTCTTTGTTGTGCTAAGTTACTTAGTAGTTTTCCAGTTTTGTAACTTGTTGAATAAAAGCTGTAGTATTCATTCCATAAGCAATACTGTAATTGTTTCTTTTAACACACTTCTTTCCTCAGGAAAAGGAAATCAGCTGAAAAGAGCCTGTCAGAGCAATAACATTAAGTTGTTTGGTTTTGCTTTTGAGTCAGAGAAATAGGAGACTAAATCAGGTTAGAGACCCAGACTAGCAAGAATTACAGGAAGTCACTGAGTACTGGGAATGTGCGTTTATCTTTTAAAAAACTTTATATTTTGGAGAATTTCAAATTTAACAAAGTAGAAAGAATGGTGTAATGAACTTCCATGTACCTGTTACCCAACTTTAATAACCATCATCCAGTGCCTAATTCTGCAACATCCCCATACACATCACTTGTTTTCATTTTTCGTTATTTCTAAAATTGGAAATGAATCCTTTCATTTTTTATTCACTCTTCTTATTCTGTGCTATACTTTACATCTTTCTTCTGGTTTTTCTGATCTCCTTATGTTTCTTTTCTTTTGACCTTTATATTCCCTTTTATTTTTTTTTTTGAGACAGAGTCTCACTGTGTTGCACTTGGTAGAGTGCCATGCCTCAAACTCTTGGGCTTAAGCAATTCTCTTGCCTGAGCTTCCCAAGTATCTGGGACTATAGGTGCCCACCACAATGCCTGGCTATTTATTTATTTATTTATTGGTTGTAGTTGTCATTGTTTGGCAGCTCTGGGCTGGGTTCGAACCCTCCAGCTCCAGTGTATGTGGCTGGCACCCTAGCTGCTGAGCACAGGCGCTGAGCCTGTATTTCTTGCCTTTTAAAAACAACTTTATTGAGGTATAATTTACATATGAAGTTTTACTTATTTAAACTGTAGAATTCAATGATTGTTACTAAATTTACAGAGTGGTACAATTGTCACTACAATCCAGTTGTAGAACGTTTCTATCACCCCCTAATATCCCTTGTGCTGGTTTACTGTTAATTCCTGTTACCATCCCTGGCCTCAGGCAGCCATTAATATAATTCCTTTCTCAGTGGATTTGATCTTTCTTGATACTTCGTGTAAATGAATCACACAGCAGGTAGTCTTTTGTGTCTGTTTTTTCTTCTTTTCTCTTCATTCATATTGTACCATGTATCAATAACAAGTTCCTTTTTATTGTTGAATATTATTCCACAGTTTTCATTTATTTTATTTTCCTTAGCCATTTATCAGTGGATGGAAATTTGAATTGTTTCCATTTTTTGGCCATTGCGAATGATGGTTCTGCAGACGTTCACATGCAAGTCTTTGTGGGGGCATATGTTTTCATTTCTCTAGGGTGATAGCCAGGAATGGAGTGGAATTGCTGGGTCATATGGTGAATATATATTTAGCTTTTTTTTTCTTGTCAAGTGATCCTTTGCCTCCCAAAGTGTTGGATTACAGGCATGAGCCTGTTATTGTTAGCTTTTTAACAAATTGCCAAACTGTTTTTCATAGTGACTTTGCCATTTCCCATCCCACTGCAATTTATGAGGGTTTCTCTTTCACCTCTAAATGTCTGCATTTGTCATTGTCTTTCCATATTATTTTAGAGCAAGTCAAAGGTATTATATCATTTTATCCATAAATATTTTGGTATATACCCGTAATGAAGAAGAGCTTTTTTAAAAACATAGCTACACTGCCATTATAACAACAACAAAAAAATCCTTGCTGTCATCAAATATCAATCAAGTTCAAATAAATTTTTGAAAAAAAAATCAGAATCTAAATAGCATCTTGACATTGCAATTGATTAATAAGTCTTTTTTATTTTATTTATTTATTTATTTGCAGTTTTTGGCCAGGGCCAGGTTTGAACGTGCCATCTACGGTATATGGGGCCCGTGCCCTACTCTCTGAGCCACAGGCCCTGCCCCGATTAATAAGTCTTTTTTAGTCTCTTTTAATACAGGGAATCTCCTCCTAGTTCCCCATGCTAGATTTTGCTGAATGATTTTTCATGGTATAGTTTAATGTGTGTATCTAACCTTTGTATTTTCTGTATGTTGGTAATTGGATCCAGAGGCTTGATCACCATTAGGTTTGATTCTTTTAGTCAGACCATGTCATAGGTGGTGCTGGGTCCTTCCACTGGGAAGCACGATGTCTGATTGTCTTTTTTTTTTTTTGAGATAGAGTCTCACTATGTCGCCCTCAGTAAAGTACTGTGGCATCACAGCTCACAGCAACCTCAAACTCCTGGGCTTAAATGTCTTTTTAAGACACTTTCCTTGTCTCATCCTCCCAAGTAGCTAGGACTATAGGCACCCGCCACAATGCCCGGCTATTTTTTGGTTATAGATGTCATTGTTGTTTGGAGGGCCCAGGCTGGGTTCAAACCCGCCAGCTCTGGTGTATGTGGCTGGCGCTCCAGCTGCTGAGTTGCAGGCCCCAAGCCAATGTTGCTTTTAAGTTACTTGGTTTGGCAGGTTTCCCTTTAGTTTGAGCTTGGATAGTGTGCACGTATAGATTGATCTGGGTCTTTGTTTTTCCTAGTTACCTTTATGTGCCAAAGTGGGATAGTCCGTCCTTGGCACTTTGGAGTTTTATTTATTTATTTAGTTAGTTAGTTCGTTTGTTAGGGATAGAGGGTCTCATTGTATTCCCCAGGCTAGCCTCAAACTCCTAGCCTCCAGCAGTCCTCCCACCTCAGCCACCTGAGTAGCTGGGACCACAAGCAATTGCATGTCACAGTGCCACACATGCCACACATGCCACTGCATGAAGTTTAATTTAATACTAATATCTGGCCATACTTGAATTAGAAGGGCTCTTAACCTCATTATACACTTAACTCAGTGGTTCTCAACCTGTGGGTCGCGACCCATTTGGGGGTCAAACGACCCTTTCACAGGGGTTGTCTAAGATCATCCTGCGTATCAGATATTTCCATTACGATTCATAATAGTAGAAAAATTACAGTTATGAAGTAGCAATGAAAATACTTTTATGGTAGGAGGTCACCACAACATGAGGAACTGTATTAGAGTTGCAGCATAAGGAAGGTTGAGAACCACTGTTTTAACTGATTTCTTTTATAGTCACTTCAGGGTTTTATCTCTGGTAAGTAGAGTATTTTAAGCATCTGCTCTTCAGCATATGTAATATGCTTTTTTTCGTGACTGCTCTTTGGTGGCATGTGTGCCAGTTTACTTCTGAGAATACTAGTGAAGAACAATTAAATATTCGATTGATGGGTTTTCTTAATAGAACAGCCCTGGCTGGCCATGGTGGCTCACGCCTGGAATCCTAGCACTTGGGAGACTGAGGCAGGAGGATCACTGAGGCCAGGAGTTAGACACCAGCTAGGGCAACAAGTGAGACCCCTTTCTACAAAAAATTTTAAAATTAGCTGGATATGGTGGCACATGCCTGTAGTCCTGGCCACTTTGGAGACTGAGTCAGGAGGATCACTTGAGCCCAGAAGATTGAGGCTACAGTGAACTATAATTATGCCACTGCACTCCAGCTTGGGTGACAGAGTGAGACCATGTCTCTAAAAAATAAAAATAAAACAGCCATGGAAAATTCCAATGATTGTTTTGTCTCTTTTTTTCATTTTATAACCACTCTTCTGCTGAGTAGATTTTTGCTTCTTTTCTTTCAAGTGCATCATAGTTCCTTTTTTTAACTAACAGAAAAAAGTTGAGGGTCAAGAAATATTTTCTGGATGACAGAATAGCTCTTCTTCTCTTTAATTGCAGAATAACAAAACCATGGACCAGGTAATTATGCGCTAAAACATTTCAGTGTTAATGATTAAGAGAATGGATATATGTATTGGGTTGACTAGTGTCCCCCAAAATTCATGTCTACTTGGAACCTCAGAATGTAGTGTTGTTTAGTATTGTTTTATTTATTTTATTATTATTTTTTTTTTGCAGTTTTTGGCCAGGGCTGGGTTTGAACCCGCCACCTCCGGCATATGGGGCTGGTGACCTACTCCTTTGAGCCACAGGCGCTGCCCTGTTTAGTATTGTTTTAAATCTTTCCTCTCGCTGAAGGACGCTGCTGAAGTTCTGGTATAATGAGACTGTGCTGTGTACAAACACAGAAAAGTTGATGCCACAGATTTAGTACAACTTCTGGGCGTACTTGGAGGAAATGAAGTGTCTACAGAATCCAAATTATAGCTACTTGCAAGATTATAAATGTGTTAAGGTTGGGTGGCGCCTGTGGCTCAGTGGGTAGGGCGATGGCCCCATATACTGAGGGTGGTGGGTTTGAAACCAGTTTCAGTCAAACTGCAACAAAAAAATAGCAGGCCATTGTGGTGGGTGCCTGTGGTTCCAGCTACTCCGGAGGCTGAAGCAAGAGAATTGCTTAAGCCCAGGAATTGGAGGTTGCTGTGAGCTGTGACGCCACAACACTCTGCTGAGGGCAATAAAGTGAGACTCTGTCTCTAAAAAAACATCAGTGTGTTAAGGCCCATTGTGTTCCCATTGCTTTCAGATATATTTGTAAGAAAAGCAGGAGCTACAAGTTTTTTTGTTTTTTTGTTTTTATTGTTGGGGGTTCATTGAGGGTATAAGAAACCATGTTACACTGATTGCATTTGTTGGGTATAGTCCCTCTTACAATCGTGTTTTGCCCCCAAAAGGTGTGGCACACACCAAGACCCTACCCTCCTCGCTCCTTCCCTCGCTCTGCTCTTCTTTCCCCACCCCTCCCTCATTAAAATATGGAACACTTCACGAATTTGCTTGTCATCCTTGGGCAGGGGCCATGCTAATCTTCTCTGTATCATTCCAATTTTAGTACATGTGCTGCTGAAGAGAGCACAAGAGCTACAAGTTTTTACTACCAACTTTATAAATATCTATCTGGTACTGTATTGTATTGTATGTTTCTGTAACCTTGACTTCTCATAGATGAATAATCATGTTTAATTAACTGGATAAGCAGTTTGTTATAATTGAGAATATACCATGCTACTGTGGTTATTTTTTAAAAGCCCCTGCCAGAGATACACACTGAAATATTGATAGATGAAGTGATAGGATATCTGGAATTTGCTTCTAAAATAATTGAGAGTGGAGGTGGGGCAGAGTATAGAGGAACAAAATTACCCATGAGTTGATGGCGTCAAATTTTCTTTTTATTTCTGTTTTTTAGAGAGCAAGTATCACTGTCACCCAGTACCCTGATCATATATCACTATAACTTTGAACTCCTGAGGTCAGGCCATCCTACCTCAGCTTCCTAAGTAGCTGGGACTATAGGCACATGCCTCCATGCCAGGCTAATTTTTAAATTTTTTGTAAAGATGGGGTCTCACCATGTTACCCAGGCTGGCCCTGAAATCCTGGGCTCAAGCAGTCCTGCCTCAGCCTCCCATAGTGCTGGGATTATAAGCATGAACCGTATCATGCCTGGCCTCAGATTTTCTATAATAAAATAGTTTTTAAAAAACAAAACTTGACTTCCTTCTGAGATTCTAACCAAGTGGACCTCTGCGCTGTGGGACCCCCAGGACTTCTACTTACACAAAGACTTACAGACTTGAGGAGGTGAGGGTCTGTTGGTGGGAATTTCTCTCACTTATGTATTGTGGTGCTTCCAGTGGAGAGTCATTTATGGTCAATATAATGGAAAATTCTAAGACTTAGGATTCTTTTCAACATGAACTTGAGGGTTTTATCAGAAAACAGAAAGCTAGAGGATTACAACCAAAGCTTTGCTTTACAAAGGTGACAGAAGACTGCATACCCAGAAAGGGGCCATACTGACCCCAGACTTCCAATGCTAGACCAGGGACTCTTTTTCACAAGGCTCCCTAAGTTTTCTGCTTCCTACAAAAGGCTGAAAATAGTAAAAAGCCAGGTGCCTCCCTGGCCTGCAATTCATCACATCAAAGACTAGAATCTCTAAACCACTGCCAGAAAATACATGACCATTTTTTCATACACCAATGGTTTCCAAGCCCACCTGTGCAAGGAGAGAGTGCAGGTCCCCTCAGGGCTCAAGGCAGGGAAGAAACCCATCACCTTTCCTAGGAGGACCACAGCACTGTCCATCATGGGGGCCAGCAAGAAAGGCCAGACAACATGGTACAGGGAGGACAGAGGAGGGGGAGCAGCCAGGGCAGAGCATGTTGAGCCCAAGAACCACCACCGAGACAAAGGAGATTCCTACAGAGAGAACAGGGGCTTCAGCAAGAGAAAGGCAGAGGTGGAGCCATTTAGTGCAGAGAGGGCCAGACAGAAAGAAGAGCTACCAAGATGAAGATGCAGAAGAGGCAAGAAGGTCTCCTAGAGAGAAGGGGCCTCGCAAAGAAGGCCCCGAGGAGAGGGACTTGTGGGATGAAGCCATCCATCCTTGGCAGTTGTTACTGATGGCTGGGAACTTGGGGCTCCAATATTAAGTAATTTGCATCTGCAGAAAAGGATGGATTAAATAACATTGAAGCAATTAAATGACCACCCACTTAGAAGAAAATTAAAATTTCATCCTCACCTCATACTCTATTCAGCTATAAAAACCCAGGTAGTTTAAAGATGTACATGTAAAAACTAAAGTATAAAAGTATTAGAAGAAAATATAGGAAAATCATATTCAGTCTTGGAGTATGGATGCTTTTCCTAAGTAAGACACATTAGTCAGGGGCTATTGAAAAAGGAAAACTAATAGATGTGATTATAGAAGCTTAAAAAAAAAAGGTGTGTGTAGTAACTTAAAAAAATAGATGTGATTGGTGAAATATTTAAAATTTGTATTAAGCAGATTTTGTAAGATTTTTAAAGCAAATGTTTAAAATAAAACATTATACATATGCATATCAAGGCTCTGGAAAGATACAAAATATAAATGTAGGTTCTAGGGAACAAAGAACTGAGTGGGTGGGGAACACAACTCACAGGTACTGTATATTGCCAAGTATCGTGCACTCCTGTGTATAATGGAGTTATAACCCATGTTTTTAGCCCAAATTCCAGGAAAAAAATTTTTTGTTTTGATTTTTTTTTTTTTTTTTTTTTTGTAGAGACAGAGTCTCACTTTATCGCCCTGGGTAGAGTGCTGTGGCGTCACACTGCTCACAGCAACCTCCAGCTCTTGGGCTTAAGCGATTCTCTTGCCTCAGCCTCCCGAGTAGCTG
>CAUYON010212576.1:0-23242 GCA_963573935.1 Arctocebus calabarensis
GTAGTCCCAGCTACTTGGGAGGCGGAGGCAGGAGACTCGCTTGAGCCCAGGAATTGGAGGTTGCTGTGAGCTGTGATGCCACAGCACTCTATCCAGGGTGACAGCTTGAGGCTCTGTCTCAAAAAAAAAAAAAAAAAAATCCTCACCATCATGAGAAGCCTTAACTAGATAATCATGGGAGGTGTGTGGGAAGGATGAGCAGACGAGGTCAGCTGTGCCGGTGCAGCTTAGCTTCTCAGACTCCAGCTTGTGGACCACTGTCTGGCTTCAAAGGCAGGCAACTATGGGCTGTTTGGAGGCCAGAAGAGCCTCTGTGTCATCTCTAGATCTCTGGTGTCTCAGAAAAATCTTAGCATGAGACATTAGAAAATATCTACTCATTATCCCGAATGACTGAATGGAGGATGCTGGTCAACCAAAAGCCATCCACTTGGACTTTTTTTGGGGGGGAGGGAGGGGATGGAGTAGCTTCAAGGCTCAAATTTGAATGATGCTTCTGCCAAAAAGCCCTTTTCCCAGCACTGTGAAATGTTCCTGTTAGGGATAGAACCTCATTCCTACCCTAGTCCAACTGTCAACACACCTGTTCTCTTTAAAGATAAAAGTTACCTTCATCTTGGTAATCTCTGTGCCTCATGATGTCACTGGCTTTCAGCAAATGGAAAAGTGATCAGGTTTTATTCTTACGTAGTTTAGATTTATCTGTAACATGTTCCAGAAGATTTTTTTTGAGACAGAGTCTCACTTTATCACCCTCAGTAGAGCTGTGACATCACAGCTCACAGCAACCTCCAAGTCCTACAGTTCACCTAGCTGTCAGCCTCCACCTCCTCCCCTTTCTCTGTTTCTCCTCACTGTTCCTCAAGAGGGGCAGAAGCCTCTGCTGGCACAGGTCCATCAGCTCCTGCGTTGCCAATGAGGTTCCTGCAGCAGACACTTTTCACGGCCTTGGCAATCAAGTCAGGCCAGAACACAATTCCCCTGGCTGCTGTCATGAGGGGACTGCAGGATGAGCAGGTGCAGGCAGCAGTGACCCTGGAGACTGAGCCTGTGTCTCCAGGTTAAGTGGGTCTGGAGCTCCCAGACGCCATGCTGGGCACTGGATAAAGTGGCCACCTTGCCCCTAGTCAAGCACATAAGCAATAGCTGGCAAAGAAGGAAAGACGCTTTGAAAGACTGGAATGCGTCTTAATACTTTGAATGCCAAGCTGACAAAGCTAGGAAGTGCAGAGTTCAGTTCTCAAGAGTCAGACATCCTGGCCCATTGCATCTCCATGATCCCTGTGAACAGAAGCTCACGTTAGACATTGGAGTAAATGGTTTCAAAGCAATTTCTGTGGACGTTTGCTTTACTAAGTCTCCCATATCTGCTTGTTTAATCATTTTTCTGTTACAAAAGTAGATGAAGAGAAATTGGCTCTCCTTTTAAATACAAGCCAGTTACTTATTGTGTTGGCTTATATCAAGGGATCCATAAAATGTGAGTGTTCTAGTATTTGTCCAGTAGCATGGACTGGGGAGAAGGCCAGCTTGAGACCTCTGTTTGCTTACTTACTGGGTAAGTTTCTCTGTGTGCCCTCCTACTCCTAGCCCCATGAAGAGGGGTAGCGTTGCTCCCATTGGCTGGTATAGGGGCTCTATCGTAACTCTTGGCCTTATGTGACCCTCTAGCAGTGAACCACCTATGGGGTGAAGAGGGGAGATTTGTTGTTTCTTCTGGTGAAGAAAAAAGTCTTCTTCACCAGAATCCCTCTTTGAATCCTTCCTCATTCACCTAAGAAGAGAGAAAGTACTGGAGAGAAATAGTGGCGATCCTTTCTGATTTTCCATTAACAAAAAGGCAATAGATCTCATGAGTGGTCACATTTATTGTCAGGCTGTCCTCTTCATTCTTACATCAGCACGACAGAGTCATTTCTTTTTGGATGTGGAAACTGAGGCCTGGAGCAGTTGAGGACCTTTCAGCCCGAGGAAGTCAGGACTGAGCATTAGGTGCTCACCTTGGGCACCAGGTGCCACCTCACCCTTAACACATTGCTGATCAGTCATGAGTTACCTGGTAACAGGTGTAATTTCTGTGTAAAATTGCCAGTCAACAATGTGTTAAGATGTAAGAGGCGCTAAGCGATTCTATATTATCAGCAGCTGAGAGATGAGGAGAGAAAATAAAATAGGCTGGATTGGGGACAACGGGGAATTGAGACTGGGAGAAATGCAATCAGGAAACGGCTGCTATGTTAACACATTGCTGACCTGCACTTTTACCCAGAAACTATCCATGTTACTGGGTAACTCCGGACTGGTCAGCAACGTGTTAATAACAAACTGGCTTTGTGTCTCTTTTTCTTCACTGGTAATTGCTCAGTCTCCAATATTTTAACAAGGATAAGAGATGTTTCTCCTAAAATAAAATTGATGCATTTCTTTACAAAAGATAAGGAAGGGTTTCCAGGGTGGGAGATTGAAGAACTTTGTAGGAAGTAGGAAGAGAATGCTAATTTCATTTTGTGTTCTTACTGGCTTTCATAACAATCTAGGAACATAATTAGTTGTAATTCTGGAATTACTTAAGGATGAGCAAAAAGTTGAAAATGACCTAGGATGTGAAAGGTTTTGACAGGGAGATAGTCTTCCTGGGGAAGGCCAGAAACTATATTTAAATCAGATGTGTTACAGAGAGATGAGCCATCTTTATCTCTAAAGGCCAAATTCTACTTCCTTCCAGGATAGAGGAGAATGATTATTTTAGAAATAATAAAAACTTTATTTATGAAAACCTTTAGCCAAGGACCTGAACGGCCTAGTTGATATTAATTCATGAATTCTTGCAACACTTAGCTTCTCTCATTCCTCTAACTTAATCAAAGAAGAGTTTCCAGCCCCAGGGACCAAATTCTATGCCCTGAAGTTTGAGGATGTGGGAGTTGTAGCTGCTTCTTTCTTTTTTTCCAGCGGTCATTCCAGTATCTCCTGAACTTTGGCAATGGTGTATATACAGCCTGGAGTTTTTCAAGGATAGTTTAACAATTTTGTCCTGTTAGTCTTTTGTGTATAATAATAGCTAACAAATTGAGTTTTCTGTTCTTGGAAGTATGTGAGTGTGATTCAAGCATTACCTTCTTTAGTTTCCACAAGCCAACGAGGCTGGTATTACCGCAGAGAGGTGTAGTGAGTTGTCCAAGGGCACAGAGCCTGTAAATGTAAAGCTGGAGTTTAAGTCCAACTCTGCTGCCTCTGAGCCACAGGCACCACCCTGCTTAGGTTTTTATTAGCTTCATAGGACCCAGTCTGCTATAGTGTTAGTGTTTTTTTTTAATAACCTAATAGAATTCATATTTGTAATAATAAATGGTCTCTTGCAATTAGCTTCATAGGAACCAGTCTGCTATAGTGTTAGTGTTTTTTTAAATAACCTAATAGAATTCATATTTGTAATAATAAATGGTCTCTTGTAATTGGTAGCCACTCATGAATTGAGGTGGATCCTTTTTCTTTTTTTGTATTAAATCATAGCTGTGTACATTAATGCAATCATGGGGTACAACGTATGCTGGTTTTATATACAATTTGAAATATTTTCATCAAACTGGTTAACCATCTGGCTGCACCATCTTTAATTTTGTCAGATGATATGTGTGGTCCCCCAAGACCACCCCTCCTTCAGACCTTGCTTCTCTCTCTGGGGCCCCCTTCTCCTGTTCCTCTCACTTTCAAAATCCTACTCATGCTTCAAGCTTTCTCATAAAATCTCTCATGGTTACTCCAGATCATAGTGATTACACCTTCTTGATTTCTCTCAGAACTCAGAATTTTTCTCTTTCTGCAATATCTTATTCCATCCACATGTCTGCATACATACACTCTTTCTGGATTATATTCATTTTCTGTTTTTGCAGTGTTTTCTTATCTAGGTCTTTGTAGATGGGCAAGCTTATTTATTGATCTATCCACTGGTTTTATATTTAATGTGGACTCCATGCATAAGTACTAGGAATACAAAAGAAATGCAGAGAATTCGGACTCAAAGCACCGACTTTTACCTTAACAGAATTCTAATGAACTTTGATGGAAGAAGGAAGAAATGAAGGGAGGAGCATATAAAAATGGGAATACGTGTCGCCTAATCATCTCCCTCCAAAAATGCTATTAACAAGTTTGATGTAAGCATTCCAAATTGTTTATGAAATCAGCACATTGTACCCCATAAATACATTAATATGTACATGATCTATGTGTTTATGACTTAATAAAAAAACAAAAAAAAAGAAGCAGAATAAGGAAAGACAGCCGAAAGTCTCAAGAAAACAGTTCATTTTGCTGTTTCAGCACACTCTTTACTGTCCTATTATCCTAAAGAAAGATCTGGTATTATCTAAGACAGCGGTTCTCAACCTGTGGGTTGTGACCAATAAGAAAATACATCCTGCATAGCAGATATTTACATTACAATTCATAACAATCACAAAATTACAGTTATGAAGTAGCAATGAAAATAATTTTATGGTTGGGGGTCACCACAACATTGAGGAACTGTATTAAAGGATTGTGGCATTAGGAAGGTTGAGAACCACTGATCTAAGAATTTGTATTTTTCTTAGTTTTTTTTTTTTTTTTTTTTGCAGTTTTTGGCCACGGCTGGGTTTGAACCTGCCACCTCCAGCATATGGGGCCAGCACCCTATTCCTTGGAGCCACAGGCACCGCCCTTCTTAGGTTTTTATTAGCTTCATGGGACCCAGTCTGCTATAGTGTTAGTGTTTTTTTTTTTTTAATAACCTAATAGAATTCATATTTGTAATAATAAATGGCCCCTTGCAATTGGTAGCCACTCATGAATTGAGGTGGATCCTTTTTTTTTTTTTTTTGTATTAAATAATAGCTGTGGACATTAATGCAATCATGGGGTACAATGTATGCTGGTTTTATATACAATTTGAAATATTTTCATCGAACTGGTTAACATAGCTTTCATGGCATTTTCTTAGTTATTGTGTTCAGACATTTTATATTCTCCATTTAGTAAGTTTCACCTGTACCCTTTTAAGATGCATTGTAGGTGTGGACCCACCAATTACCCTCCTTCCATTGATCCTCCCCTCTCCCCTCCCTTGCTCCTTTCCCCATATTCTTGTGCTATGATTGGGTTATAGCCTTCATATGAAAGCTACAAATTAGTTTCATAGTAGGGCTGAGTACATTGGATACTTTTTCTTCCATTCTTGAGATACTTTGCTAAGAAGAATATTTTCTAGCTCCATCTATGTAAACATGAAAGAGGTAAAGTCTCCATCTTTCTTTAAGGCTGCATAATATTTCATGGTGTACATATAGCACAATTCGTGATATATACCATGAATATTCCATTCGTGGATCAATGGGCACTTGGGCTTTTTCCATGACTTAGCAATTATGAATTGGGCTGCAATAAACATTTTGATACAGATATCTTTGTTATAGTGTGATTTTTTTTTTTTTTTTTTTTTTGGTCTTTTGGATAGATACCTAGTAGAAGAATTATAGGATTGAATGGCAATTCTATTTTTAGATCTCTATGTGTTCTCCAAACATCTTTCCAAAAGGACAGTATTAGTTTGCATTCCCACGAGCAGTGTAGAAGTGTTCCTTTTCTCCACAACCATGCCAACATTTCTGGTTTGGGGATTTTGTGACGTGGGCTAATCCACTGGAGTCAAATGATATCTCAAAGTAGTTTTGATTTGCATTTCTCTGATGATTAAGGATGATGAGCATTTTTTCATGTGTCTGTAGGCCGTGCGCCTGTCTTCTTCAGAGAAGTTTCTCTTTAGGTCCCTTGCCTACCCTGAGATGGGATCGCTTGTTCTTTTCTTGCTAATACATTTGAGTTCTCTATGGATTCTGGTTATTAAACCTTTGTCGGAGACATAACCTGCAAATATTTTCTCCCATCCTGAGGGCTGTCTACTTGCTTTACTAATTGTGTTCTTGGCTGTGCAGAAGCTTTTTAGTTTGAACAGGTCCCAGTAATGTATTTTTGATGCTACTTCAATTGCCTAGCCTGGGTGAATATTTTATGAGGTGGATCCCTTTTCCAAACTTTGTATATTATGTCTATTTATTATTTATTTTTTCCTCTTTTTTTATTGAATCATAACTGTGTACAATAGTTCAATCACAGAGTACAGTGTGCAAGCTTCATATACAATCTGAGATAATTTCATATGCCTTTTCAACTATTATGTCTATTTTTAAATGTTTCAAGTTTGCGGATGTTCTAACTTTTCCATGTGAGCAAGCTGATCAGTTGTTGAATTTGCTAATGATTTAAAGATGGACAAAGTAGAAAAGAAAATCTTTTGGAAAAAGTAACAAGGACAGGGAAGTGGTTGGGTGTGTATGGTGTGGGGGGCACATTGTCTTCTAAAAATGCCAAAGATTGAATTAGCACCTGGCTTAACAAGAAGAGAATGCAACCTCCTCCCAGTTGCATAATGTTCTGGGCTGGGCATAAACATCTTCCACACAAATTTTGCTGTTAGATCATAGATAATGAAGGCAATGAAAGCTGACATATAGCTAATAAAATAGGCTTCAGTCTGTTGTAGAACATGGGCCCCATTTGCTCTCCTGCAAACAAGGGAACTGGGTGTGGAAGAGGTATAGGGGAAAACCTATTACACTCTCCTGCCTGGCACCCCTCACCAAACTAGAGATCTTATGGGAAGGTGAATCCAAGGCCTAGGGCAGTGATTTTCACTGTTGTGCTGTAAGAGGATCTTACGTGTGTCCTGAAAAATTTTATAGATCATTAATATATTATTTTCAAAAAGTTCAAAGCACAGTACATTCTTTTTTTCTCATTTTTTTTTTTTGATCAACATAATTTAAGTGTACTGTGGAAGTTTATAGATTCAAGTGTGCTATGAGATTATAAAAAAAAAAGGTAGAAAAACACTGATCTGGGGATGAGAGGTGAGGAAACCAATGGAAGAATCAGCAGACAACTCAGTTGCCTGGCTGGAAAGACGAAGGCACACAGAACTGCCTTTTAAAAGAGGATGTGTAAGGGCATGGAGAACCTTTGCTAACCAGGATGTATTATAATCCTCTCCCTCTCTCCACATATCTGCCTGTGAAACCTGCCTTATTCATTTAAAGGAACAAAAATACCTGATGTTTCTTCTGACCTACAACATCATTCTGACTCTAAAATGATTTGCCCATTTTGTTGGAAAACTTAGCCTAGCTCTGTGGGATTGAATGAAAAGAATTTTTACTCTCAAATGTAATGGAAGTGAGCCATGGATGACAGTGTCTCTCTCTCTTTTTTTAAGTATTAGATGTCCAAAGTCATACTATTTTCATTAAGAATTTGCTTTAATTGCCACTCACTACTGTTTCCATTTTAGAAATGCCTTACTCTGTTGAGGGGCCTGTCATGTCTCCAACTCTGGTCTATCCACAGACCACACGCTTTGTTGCCAACCCTAATTATTTAGTCAGAAATTACCATTCCAGGGGTACTGATGAAAAGTTAAGGCACAGAAGTGTTCAGTAACCTGCCCAAAAGCTCATGGTTGGGAAGAGATGTAGCTGGCATTTGAACTCAAATCTGATACCAAGCTGTGGCCCATAGCCAATGAACCATAAATTATGGGATAATTCAGTAATGGCCTAGGACATTGTGATTTATGAATGAGCCATACTTAGCTAACTCCATTTATTAGACAATGGTGATAAGGATTAAGGAAATAAACTTCAGTAGAATAGTTATTTCAATTTTAGTCGTTATGTACAATAATTTAGTGCTATTTTTATTCTATGTGGGTGGATCCACAGAGTGAAACGGTGCTGTTTCTGTTCTATCTGGGTGGATCCACAAAGTGAAACGCGTACACGTTTAAGAATAGTCACAATAGGCTTGGCGCCTGTGGCTCAACAGGCTAAGGCACCAGCCACATACACCTGAGCTGGCAGGTTCAAATCCAGCCTGGGCCCAACAAACAACAATGACGGCTGCAACCAAAAAAAAAAAAATGGCCGGGCGTTGTGGCGGGCACCTGTAGTCCCAGCTACTTGGGAGGCGGAGGCAGGAGACTCGCTTGAGCCCAGGAATTGGAGGTTACTGTGAGCTGCAATGCCACGGCACTCTATCCAGGGTGCCAGCTTGAGGCTCTGTCTCAAAAAAAAAAAAAAAAAAAAAAAGAAATTATGGAATGGGTACAATGTATGTTGTTCAGGTGATGGCTACCCTAAAAGCTCCAAATTGATCACTAAACAGTCTATGCATGCAGCAAGATTGCATTTGCACCCCATAAATTTATACAAACAAACAAACAAAAAAAGAATGAGTGGTCACACATGCACCACACATGTGTCCTCCCTCACCTAGGTGTGGAGCCCTCACGGTCTGAGTTTGCTTGTCAATAGCATTTAAACTGTGCTGTATCTGAGAAACTGCCACATCCAACACTATGGGGTTTTTTCTGATGTGGTCTCACCCCTGGTATTCTGCCACAGACTCCTAGTTGCCTGAAGCTTTTGCTCACACAAAGACAGAGACAGCAATCTTTTGGCGCTAGTTATCATTTTCCTTACTCCTTGGCACTGTGATCTACCCTTCCTGCCCTCCTCACACCTCTGCTCAGATCCCCCTAGCATGTTGCTTTAATCATGTGATAAAAATAGATGCTCTATATCACGCCCTAAAACAATATTCTTCAAAACTTTATCACATCGCCATCTGAATTTGCTACAGAAAAATGTATAGTTGTTCATTTGAAAGTTGGGTCACTAGAGACCCTATTAATGTCGTTCCCATTACCTTGAAAGTGATCACTTCTAGATCATTGGCAAAAATAGATGGGACATGTGTGCAGACCTTATGTCTCCAAAATGCATAATATTGATTAGCTACTTCCACACAAATGTGGCAAAGGTAATAATGACAGTAGCATCTAGTTATTGGGTCCTGTGATACACCAGGCTTTTAGGAACATAAACCCACTCCATTCACAGTTATCACTGAAGTGGAGTGTCTGTCCTGGATGATGGTATATTTGGATCCACTGTGCCTGCATTTCCTGTGTCCGTCAGTCAAGTTTCCACTATGTAAGACCTAGTCAAAGGGTTCACTAATAAGAAGTAAATGGAGGAAATATTTACAAATCTGTGGTCAAAGTTAAGAGAACCAACTAGGGGTGATGAAGTTCCTAGGGTCCAGCAAAATTGGAAAGCCATTACCACAGGTAGAAAAGAAAATAGCTGTTATGAAAACGCTACAGAGAGTCAACACCATGGTGAAGGGGCCAATGGACAGAGGACCCTGCCAAAGCCATAGCCAGGTGGCATGATAGAGGGAGAGAAAGCATAAATACCCCAACTTCTCTGTGCTCCATCATCCAATCTCCTTCCAATAATTCTGTTGGCTACACCTAATGTGAAACAGGACAGTAATGGGCACAGGCAATGTAGCTTATGGAGCTCATCCTTCAGGATCTGTAAGAAGGCAGAGAAGGGTAGAGAATGGATCCGGAGTAGAAAATAAATGTTATCAATGACAGCCCTCTCCTGAACAAAGTAGCCAGGTTTAGCATTCTGCACCCCTGTAGACCTGGCCACTGGAGGTGATTCCAGGAACCCAGAGCCAAATGCAGCTATTCACAAGCAGAGCCAGCTCTGAAGAGGGCTGGCATGAGTGCTCCAACCAACAGCCACTCCTTACTGGGTGGCGACCTCCCAATTCATGGGGATCCTCTCTGTTGGTGAAGATTTGAGTATAAGACAAAGGTAGGAAAAGAGTGGTAGAATGAATAAAAAAAACACATTGGCAGAGTGGAGACAGCCATACAGAGAGAAGAGACAGGAGGAAACCCTGCCATGACAATGGCAAGGCAACTTATGAAGGGACTGCTGTGTCCTGCGTGGTGATCCTTTGTCGCATTTCCTGGAGTGCCTGCATTCCGTATAGTAATTCCTGATCTCCATGTAACCTGAGTCTGCCTTTGATCCTTACAACCTGAAAGGCTCCAACCAGCAAAGTGCAATTACCCTAATACTACAATTGAGCTAATTGAGCAAGAAGAATTAAGAATACACCTGAGGTGACACAAGAAAAATAAGTGCCCACAAAGGAATTCTAAACCTGGTTCTGTCCATCACAAGCCCATGGGTTCTCCACTAAGCACATTGACAATTACACCCCAAAACAGACCTCAAGGAGAGTATTCTGATTTTTTTCTCAAGAAAATCTCCCAATGATTGTAGAATTTCCACCACGACCAGCTGATAAATATTCATGCTTTTCTTTTTTGAACTGTTGTTCATAGCCTTTTAAGAGCCATTCATAATGGTCTGTATAACTCAAGGATCTTAAAAGCACCATCTCAGGGCTGTTGACAGATGTCCCTGGCTGAAATGACTTTCTGGAATATGAGAAAGATACTTCACACCAGCTATCACAGCAGATATTTCCTTCCCTAGATCCCTCAAGACCTGAATCTGACCAAGGCATGCTCAGAACAATGTGACACTAACACTTGAACTTAGGAAGAGCAGAAACCATTTCAATTATGTGCGTAATAAAATATTGCACATTCCATTCCTTCAGCTGATGAAAGGAATGTAAGTTACAGAACCCAAACAGAGCAATGGGAAGATTGGGGTGAGCTGTGGAGGACCAAGAAATGTGTAAAAAGATGTCAAGATCTGGCAAAGGTGTCTGAGACCTCCTGCCTCTTGGAGATTTCTATATCTAAGGCAGGATAAGCTTGTGTTCTGTAGTCCCCACATGGTCTTCTTATGGTCTTGTCATTAATTTGAAGGGTGAGTTCATTTCCACAGGTCAAGCTTCATAGTGGAGTTAAGGACCCAGTTTGGCAGTGGAAAGAGTTCTAGAATGTTTTTCCACATTCAAACCAGGGCTTCCTTATCAAGTTCATCAAAGCATTTTTTAAAAAATACAAATGTCTTACCAATTTGCCCAGGAAGAATAAATCTTCTCAGCCACCTCAAAGGCTTGACAACTGTGTTTTCATTGTGTGGAGCTGGGTGGGTCCCCCTGATCTGGGCTTCCTAAAGAGACCCAGCCCTTCTCTGCACAGTTTCCAGGCCTGCCACTCCAGTGAGGGCGATCAAAGGGGAAGGAAAACGGGGCCACTGAGCCTCGAGGAATAAAGCTAAAACAACAGATTTGTTTCTTGGCTTCTGTCTTAAATACGTTCAGAGTGTTTAAAGCCCTGTAAGGAAACGCTCTGGGGCCCTGGATGTGAGAGAGGCACATCTAAACCCTTTCCCAAGAGGAAATCTCTCACCTTGGTGGGGTAAATTAGCTCATTAAGAGCAGCCAGAAGCAGGCAGGAAACCTGGGAAGTGGGAGCTTTAATTCAAAGCACAGAAAATTATAGATTTCTTTACACATTAAAAAAGCATTTATCTTGGCTGAAAATGAAACAACTTTTCAATGATCAACACATGGGTTCATTCTGCTTTACTAATTTATATCTTTCCACCCGTCTGTCTGGTGGTTAGGCTACCAGGAAATTCAATTACATTCAATATATCTTTTTGTTGAAAACCTACTATGTGCCTCTCGATCATTTATAAACTACATGAATGCAAACAAAAAAATGGAAGGCAGGTATCCTCCCTCTCGTTCAGGACGGGAGGCTCATATGTATAAAATCTGAAAGACATTTGCATTTTCCTTCTCAGCAAACTCTTTGTATTTCTGATACACCAGGCATTGAGCTTGAATGGGAACAATGCAAAATAGAATGCTAAACAGGCTACATTCAGTGGATGCTAGCGCTAAGATGGACAGAAGGAAGAACAGGTCAAGGGTAGGCAGGTGGATTGATCAGTAGAGGGTAACAGGACCTACACTGACACTGACATAGAAGCAAAAGTGACCCTAGAAGATCTGGCTTTCATCTCTGCTCTGCTGCTGGGACCTTAGACTTACCTCAGTTCTTTGGCCTTAATTTTCCCCTTTAAAATGAGCACATTGTACTAGAATTCTGTTCATTCTTTCGTCCACTATTCTGGACCAACTATCCACGCCAGAGGATGAATGAAGTCTTTGGACTTTTATGGTGAAATCTTTGGACCTTTTTTCTAGACTGTTTTTGATATACAAAATAATAAAACAGATAAGTATATAAGGGAAACCAATTATACTAAAAAAAAATGTATCTCCAAACATTTAGAAAGAAAATGTGTAGCTTAGTAATAATGTCTACCTTTGTTAACGCATCAATAACCAGATCTGATGGTAGCTGTAAGAACCTCCGCGATTTCCAAGTAGCAGGAGGACGTGGTATTGAGGTCTCTCATATGAAAGTCCCTGCAATTTCAACTGGTGACAAAGTCATGGAACCCACTAAAACCACATTTTGTTTCCCACATTCAGGACTGAGGAAATGCCAAGTTTCAGTTCAAGATTAGTTAAAATAAAGATGTCAGTGCTTCCATCCACATTCACAGATCCTTTGTTCATTTCCTGTGGCAGCCACAAGTTACCATGAACTTGGTGGCTTAAGACAATAGGAATTCATTCCCTCCGAGGCCTGGAGGCCAGAATTTCAGGATTTAAGTGTCAGCAAGGCTTCCTTCTCTGAGAGACCCCGGGAGAGGGTGTGCTCCTTACCTCTGACAGCTTCTGGATGCAGGCAGGCATTTTTTGGCTCATGGCTGCACCACTCACATCACCTTCTCATCCAAGGGTCCCTGTGGGTGTGTGTCTGTCTGCCTAGTCGCCCTCTCCTCCTATCTAATAATGACAGTTGTGACCACAATCAGTGGTCCTCTAAATAACCAGAAGAAGCTCAGCCTCTCGGACTCTTTAACTCTATCACGTCTTTTACCCTGTAAAGTAATATTTACTCTTTTGCCATATAAGGTAACATTTACAGTTTCCAAGGAACAGAAAGTAACTACATCTTTGAGGGGTCATTTTTTAAATCTATTGCAGACCTTCTGAACTCTACTCGTAACCTTGAGGAATCCAAATCTATGGAGTGAAGAACCCTTTGTCTTATACAGGGAATAAATCAAGGTCCCCACAGATACAAATGTATATGAGATCAGTCAGTGGTAAGTACCATATAAGGAAATAAAGCCACATAAGGGAAATAGATCCAGAAAAGAGGTGATAATCAGACACAATGAATGCAGCGAAGGGACTGAGCCATTTGAATCCGTGGAGGATGGGTACTCCAGACAGAGAGGACAGCAAATGCAAAGGTGTGGCTTCAGATGCATGCCCAGCACATCTGGGAAGGAAACAGAGGCCGGGAGGTCACATAGGTGATCAGAAGGGTGGCAATTGATATGTGAAAGGTGGTGGTCCTTGGGCAGATCCAGTCACCAAGGGGTTTGTCGACCACAGCATGAACTTCAGGGCTCACTCTGACATTTTGCAAAGTACCTGGATGGTCGAGGGAAGAGGAACAACATAATGTGATGTGATGTCTATGCTAGAAGGGTTGCTCTGGCTGTTAAGGATGCAGAAGGAGAAAGTCTGGAAGAGCAGGTGAGCTGGTTGCACAAATATTGCAGGAAGGACAGGCAAGGGTGCTGGTGGCCTGGACTAGAGAGAAGGATAGAGGGGAGAAGTGTGGGGAGACATGTGGAAGGTTGGGGCTTCCTAAGGTGCCTGAGAGCTTGACAAAAGATTGAGAAATGTGAAAAAAGTATGGTGGGGAGAAGAGAGGATTGCTAGGTAAGAGAGCCGCCAAAATGTCAGGCCCTGAGAAGCCTCACTATGTAGATACAAGTGGCAATGAGAACTCGGAAGCCAAGTTGCCTCTTTGACTTCTAGATCGTAATCACACAGAACAAGACACGGTGGAGAGAAGACTGGACAGAGGCCTGGGCAGCAGAGAGAGAAGACGGACGTCCTCTGAAGCAGACTTTACTCTGTTGCACCTCCTCCTCGAAATAGAGTTTAAAACCTTTCATTACTTGTTCTCTCCTCCCTATAAAGGCAAATCCTGGGCAGCGCCTATGGCTCAGAGGAGTAAGGCGCCAACCCCATGTGGCAGAGGTGGTGGGTTCAAACCCAGTCCCGGCCAAAAATTAATTAATTAATTAATTAATTAATTAAAGGCAAATCCTATAACAGTTGCCTTGTTCTCATTCCTTAAAATTACTTGAATAAAGGGAGGCCCTGAATATATACACAGGGGATGTTTTAGTTTACTTGTGCCCCCCAAAAGATACTTTCAAGTCCTAACCCCCAGCATGTGACTGTGACCTTATTTGGAAATAAGATCTTTGCAGATATAATTGATTTGAAATAAAGTCATTCTGATTAGCTGGGCCCAGGTTCAAGGCCTGGTGTCTTCATGAGAAGAGACTCCCACAGAGGGAAGACAGCTGTGTGGACGTAGAGGCAGGCATTGGAGTGATCACGGCTACAAACCAAGGAATGCCAAGGATTGCCAGCCATCACCAGAAGCTAATCCATCTCCAGGGGTAAAGATAGATTCCTCTGTAGAGTCTTCCCTACTAACACCTTGATTTCAGACTTCTATCCTCCATAACTGTGAGAAAATAAATTTCTATTGTTTTAAGCCACCCTGTTTGTGGCAATTTTATGGCAGCCCAGGAAACTGATACAGAGGACTTGCATGAGGTGGAGAAAGTCATATGATGCCATGTGAGGACCTGGTCCCGAGACTCCTACCCTCCTTCTTTCCTGCATTACAACCTATCACTCCATCATGTTGGTGCAAGAAACACAAGGAAAGTCTCTCTGCTCAAATGTATGACGACCTCTGACATAGAATGTCACCCTAGACTCCCTTCCACACTGCTGTGACCCAAGGCAGGTGGGAGAGCCCTCTGCTCTCCAGGAGGTGCTCAGACATCCTTGGTGCCCTGGTGAAGCCTGTTACTGGCTCCTTCTCACTTTCCAAGCTGTCATGGTTGGCTCTGGAGGACCACAGCACAGGTTAGATACAGTTTATTGGACAGAAAATAAAAAACAGAAAATGTGTGGACTTTGGGAAGCTGCAGGACAAATGCCATGATGGCCATGGCATAGCATCTGATGGTTTTATCATGCAGTGGGGCAGGACTAAACCTAACTGGGTTGCAGCAAGGTGCTGCGGGGGCAGAGAGGCTCAAAGAACAGCTGCCATTTTCCTTGGACAGAAAGACTTGATAGCCCCACTCTGGTGGCTGTGGTGCCCTGGACAGTGTGGCCAACCCACACCAGCCAGGAATTGGGAAACTAGGGGATGCTGTCTCAGCTCTGGTTTGGGATGGCTTTAACTACATTGCTTGAGTCTGTTGAATTTCAGGCTCAATATTAGTACAACTAGACTGATAGTGTACATTGTCATTTTCCCCCTCACATCTGAAAAATAAATCAGGAGGGCGGCACCTGTGGCTCAAAGGAGTAGGACACTGGCACTATATACCAGAGGTGGCAGGTTCAAACCCGACCCCAGCCAAAAACTGAAAAAAAAAAATAAAATAAAATAAGTAAAAAAAAAGAATAATAGTAATACTATACAGCATGCTCAGTTCTGTAACACTTTTCGTTTGTTAGCTTGATGCAGAGAGACCGTGAGGATAATTATGTTTGAACTCAGTCTCTTTAGTAAGTATGTGCAATCAAGAGTTCAAAATTATCTTGTTTGATGAAATTTGAGGAAACTCCTCTTTTTTTTTTTTATGTGAGAAAATACCGCAGTAGCCTTTGGGTGTAAGACCAGTGGGTCTCTAGCTGCTTGTGAAAATGCAATGGCATGGGCACACTCAAATAGAATGTGCTTCCCTCCAAATGATTTAAAACATAATTAAACGTCTCACATCTCCTGTCATGCTTTTGATTAAGCAAAGTAAGGAGTGTGAACATCTGACAAGTTTAAGACACGCGTCCCTCCCGTTTGACACTCCATCCAGTCTGCTGACGCCGTTCCTGGATGGGACATGAATTCTAATCAAAGACATGCCCCTTCCAATTTGAAGCGAACATCACAGCGGTTTATAGAGAACTTCCTTCCCGCGCTGACCCACAACCTAAACAAAAGATCAGAATCATTTAGGTTGCTTCAAAATGGATGGTTGTGATGCAAGCCAGCAACGTCTGTGGATGAAAGCCCCGGCCGGTCCTTTGTGAGCCGCAGAGCTAAGTAAACACTGGGAAAGTCTGCGATTGTTTACTCTGATACCACAGTCAACACTCTGGAATCATTAGCTTTAGGCCCTTGGGTAAAGCTGTTTTTTAACTTTTCCATTTCACAGTCAAGGTCGACTTCTATTCTAGAAGGCCACATCCCCTCTCACATACACATGTTCACTCTCACAGACGTCAACAGAAGGGTCTCCCGAGACCTATGGACAGGATGGGGGCTAGTGCCCTCTCTCCACTTTTACCTGAAGATTAAATGCTAAGGAGGCAGAGTCTGGGTTTATCAAAGACAAAAGCCCCCAAACAAGAAATAATACCTTGGAAGTGAATTCCAAAGGGATCCCAAATTTCTTGGCTGCAGAAGTTTTATTAATGTCAAACTGTATAATTGAGACATGTTTAATTATTGTCCCATCGAGTCACCCAACTGAGATGCAAAACCCTCTGCTTCAAAGATCACTCCTTTTTGAGCAATGTGGTAGGCCCTAAGAAACAAAGTACTGTAAGACAGAGCCCTCCTGGCCTCCATATTTGCGCAAAGACCTTATATAAAGCAGATAGATAAATGATAGATAGATAGATACATCTAGGAAGCAGGTGACTTCCACAAATCATTGAAGCTCCTTAAACACACATTTTTATTTCTTTTAAAAAAGGATGACCCCCAAAAGCACTTAAAGCACTAAACTCCTGTGATGTATAAGAAACAAGTGAAAGAATGTAACTGCCTAAGTCCATAAGCATTGCAAGAAGGAACTATAAAGTTAAATCCTCTGGGATGGTATTATCTTCCATTATGAGATATTAGACATTAATCATTACTACCACACCACTGGCAAAGAAAGAAAAATTAAGTAAGTCCCATGGTATTCCAGGCTTTCCCTAAAATGCAAACCCAAGCGGCTTGGCTGATACAAAGCCCATGCTGAGAATTAACTGGACGTGTAGCCAAGGCCAGTCCAACCTAGGATCCCTGGGATTAGGGAAGAGAGAGAGCATATAACACACACAAGTCTAGAAAATTCTCCCAGGCCAGGAATCCGATCTCAGGTTCTTGGACAGGGCAAAGAATACCGCAGTCAAGGTATCCCTTCACCTTTAACAGGCTGGGTTCATTTTCAAGTTTATGACAGCTTTATTGCACACAAAGGGTCTGTGTCCCGTTGAGCCCGTGGAAACTTCAACAAAGAACGTCATCCCTGAAAAACAGTATTTACAGAACAGAAACTACAATGTGTAAAAATGCTTCCAATGAAAAGTACCTTCCAAGTACTAGGAAGAAAGCTGTGCACACCTGTCCACCTAATCCCCCCCACCCACACACACACACACCAGAGTTTCTTTCATCCTCAGCTTCTCATTCAAAATAGACATTCATACTTTAGCCAGCTGGGTCAAAAGCAGTATCCTGCAGACTCTGCTGGCAGTGACCCTTTCAAGAGGTAGAACAACTGTGGATTGGTCAAAATCATCTGCCAAACTATGGCAGAAAGATGCATGATGTGGATGTGTTCCAAGTGTACAAGTTAGAGCACCCAGTTCACCCCCTGGAAGGCTGCAGCCTGGATTCTGAGGATTGATTGATTGGTTGGTTGGTGAGTGGATTCACTGGGTATTTTAATGATTACTTGCTTAGTTAAGTTGTTGTTCAGGGTTTTTTGTTTTGTTGTGCCTTGTTTGACATTATTTTTAAGTGCTTATTTTATTAACTAAACCACCTAAAATATGTTTATAAAAAAGAATTTCTAGAAAAAATATTTTCCTGACTTTGGAGTAGGCAAAGATATCTTAGAAAGAGCATAGACAGTAACACAAAAGAAAAGATGATATTTTGGACCTAATTAAAATTAAAATTCTCTGCTTAGCAAAGTACATTTAAGAAAACAAATAGGTTAGTAAGAAGTTGGGAGATAACAACTATATCTGAGAAAGAACTTATATCCAGAGCATATAAAGAACTCCCACAACTCTATAATGAGAAAACAAGCGACTCGATTTTTGAAATGGACAAAAGACTTGATATTTCATAAATATGTATCAATGGTTAATAAGCACAAGAAAAAGTGGTTAAAAATATTATGACTATCAAGGAAATGGGGCCTAAAACCACCATAAGATGCTAATTCACACCTATGAGAAGAGCAAAAATGAAAGATTGACAATGCCAAATGCTGGTGAGGATGTGGACCAGATGGAACTTTCATTATTAGTGATGAAAGCATAAAATAATAGGAACACTTTGGAAATCATCTGATAGTTTCTTAAAAAATTAAACATTCATTTGCCCTGTGGGCCAGCAATTCCATTCCTAGGTATTTATTTACGCAAGAGAAATAACAACATATATCTCTATTAAGACTTAAACAAGAATTTTCATATCTACTTTACCCATAATAGCTTAACTCTGGAAACATTCTAACTTGTCCATCTGCAGGATAACAGATAAACAGATTGTAGCATCTTCATGCAATCCAATTTATCATTTTTTCTTCATACTGCTCAGCAACAAAAAGCAACAAAATTATTGATACACGCAACTAAAGATGGATAAATGGATCTCAACATCACGCTGACTAAAAGAAGTAGAAATATATACCATGCGATTCCAATTGTATGAACTTCTACAATAGGCAAAATGAATCTGCACTGATAGATAGTAAAATAGGAGTTGTTTCTGGCAAGGGGGGGGGGGTTGTCTGATAAAGAACCCAAAAGAACTTTCGGAGGGAAATGTTCTGTGGGTTACATGTCAAAAAACCATTGAACTCACACTTAAGATCTATGCATCTCACTGTAATTTACATGTCAGTTAAAACATAGGAAAAATAAAGAATGGGAACTGATCACACAAAAATGAAAATGGGCCATCCTGGGAAGAGAGTTGATCACATAGGATGGAAACAACAATATTCCAATTCTCAAGGACTTCCAACAATGAAGGGGACACATCTCCCTGCCAGGATCAAACGATCCAGGGTGGAAAGGATGGAGGTGCTGAAGTGGTCAAACAGTTCCTGGCGTATATGTGTTCTCCCTGTTTTAGATCCTGATAACTAAGAGGAATTTTTTAAATCAATTGAATAAATAATCCTCAATCAAAATTAACCATTGGATGGGGAGGAAAAAAGGGGGGGCTATTGTGGCTGTCACCAGACAATGAGCTTCAAGATTAAAAACCCTGACGTCACTAATTTGGATTAGTGTTCCAAGGGCTTTGTGTTTTAAGATTATCCATCGCAATGAGGTCAAGAAGCCCCTTTAATCCTCAGCATAAGATGCACCAATCTGCACAGGTCCTGTAGACCTTGATAATATTTCCCCATTGTCCTGCCATGATACCCAAATGCTCACATCACAGGTTTCTGTGGGTTAAAGCAGAGATGTGCACTTAAAAACCCAATACCCTGCATCTTCCCTTCAGCCCACCTCTAACTCATGGCATTTGAAAACTTCGTCTTTTGTTTGCAGAGATTCTCCCTCCAGTGACACCTTTCATATCCTCTCACAAGCTTTAACCTGTATTTCCTGCATCCTAAAAAGCATACCTCAGCTGATACATTCAGCCCTCTGCCCAGGGACTGACCCCAGAATATGCCAGGGAACCTAATAAAGGAATCTGGTGCACGGTAACACCCGGAGATCAGCTTAGGGAAACCAAGAGGCTGAACAAAAGGCCTAAAACGCTCTGATTCCTCAGCTTCTAGGCATTGTCCCGCAGCCACTGACATTAAAACATTACACAGTACGGTGGCATTCTCTCTGGAAGTTCAGCGTCACTGAGCACCCAGTCAAGCCACCCTCCTGGTTGCTCCTGCAGGTCACCCTGTCTCCACGTCTGCATAGCAACAGGCTGGCGGGACTGCTGCAAACAAACAGCCTCAACCCAACAGAAGATCGGAAACATTTCAAAACAAGAAACCACATGTATGGAGAGGCAGCGCTGCGTGGTTTACCCTTTTCATGAGAAAAGAGAAAGAAAAAAAAATCAAACATGAGAATAAATCCACCTGTGGGTCCCTATCTCTACTGAGGTCACCGAAAATTCCTCCTCTTTATTTGCAAACAGTTCAGAAGCCACAGAAGGAAGCCAGCAAATAAACCAAGATTAATGGCTGATCTGTCATCTGGGGAGGGGAAGGTGAGCCTCCACTCTGGCCAGAAGAAGCAAACTGGAAGAGGCGACAGCTGATTTATGGGGTTGTGAGCAGTCTAATTGGAGCCTCATGGCGGGAGATAAGGGGCCAAAGATGTTTGGAAGAAGCCAGTGAAAGGCAGAGAGCTGAGAGCACGCTCTGCGCTGGAGGGCCGGGGCCTGCAGAGACCAAGTCCGGGAGCCAGCAGAGCCCCGTGCGCGGCCTCCGAGGAAATCGCTTGTTTGGAAAGCTCTCAGAAGCCACGGTGAAAAGGTCCGTGTTCCAGCACCTCCGATAAGGTCCGAAAACAAAGTCCATGTGGCTCCACTGGGAAGGGTTGCCCGCGCGGGGGGGCGGGGGGGGGGATCGCTCACGCTAAGCGGCCAGCGAGCTGGGGTCGCCCAGCTCCCTCCCTCCTGTGTCCTTCCTCCCCTGTCTAGCCTGCTCAGGGCTCCAATAGGATAGGTTGGTTTGTAGAGCAGAACTTGGCAGACAAGAGGTAGCCTTCACATTGAAGGTCTACACACACCCAGCCCCGTTAGCTTCCCCAGACTCCCTGCATGTCCAGAGGAGCCATCAGGGATGCTGGGCCTGCAAGGAGCAGAACCCTACAGACGCAGGCCTCTGTGTGCGAGGCCTGGACAGAAGGCCCGGCTGGGCCGCGGGTAGTGCATTCAGGGGAGAGTCTCGGGAGGCCATCAGGGAGGGTCTGGGGAGGAGACACCTGTCCTACTTTCCTAAGGAGAGTCTCTTCCTCCCAAAACAGCTGTGCTCCATGCACAGAGTGAGAGACTGTGTGTGTGTGAGAGTGCCCAATCCACTCTCACACCCTTCCAGTGCCAAAGCTGGGTTCTGGGCACCTTTCCTGGGCATTTCACTCAGGAGCAGGAAACATGCACAATGTCCCACAACCATCAGCCTGAACGCAACCGGCTTTCTCCTCTCATTGTAAAAATGTGGACGAAAGGGAGGCAGAGAAAGAGAAAAAAGAAAGACAGCAAAGGAGGGATAGGCTGGGAGAGAAAAAGAGAGAGAAAGGAAAGAAAGAGAGAGAAGGAGGAATAAATAGAGAAAGAAAAGAAGAGCCGAGAGAGACAGAATGAAAGGAAGCAAGCCAGCAGGCAGCTGGCGCAAGAAGCACCAGTCTTTTCTCTCATTTTCCTGTCTTTTAATAAATCACTGTAGCGGCCTGTGACCGCTCTCTGTTATCCCTAAATGCTCAAGCAAACAGCTTTTCTTTGAGACCATTCAAGTGGCTGCCAGGGAGGCTGGAGCTAAGCAAGCCAGGCTCGCCAGCAGCCTGCCTGCCTGTAATTCAGGTAGAAAAGTAAGCATGAAGTCGATATTCATGGCGAGGGGTAAGAATTGCCACCACACAATGAAATGGTAATGAGCCAGCTCACAAAGGAGACAAGCCAGATAATCAGCTTTTAAGGAGGTGCCGCTGCCAGGCCCTGAGCGGTGGCCCAGGCCTGTGGGCCCCCCACCATCTGCAGGCATTGGCAGGAGGCCGGTGGGAGCCTCGGCAATCTCGCCAGGCCCTCGGCCCTGGTCTCGCCTCTCCATTTTATCCTCATTCTGGGGCCTCAATGAGCCTAAAACACGAGGACAAATAACCACTTTGCAGCCATGGCCCCTGCCCTGGCTTTCAGCTGAGTCAGAGAAAATGCAGAGGGGAAAACTGTGAACTCAACAGCTGGACCTGGCCTACATGCTAGATGCCGTGGAGTCTTACCTGGCTAGCTCAGGACCCGTGAGCAGGAAAGTCTCAACCAAAATAGCGGAAACTGGGGCGTGGAGTCACACACTGGGTGTTTGAATAATTTCAAAGATATAAATGAACTTATTTGCTTTACGAGATTTCTCTTAATACACCTTTCTAAGGTAAAGGGTTTTTTGTTTTTTGTTTTGTTTTGTGACCATTCTAGGTAGAGTGCCATGGCATGACAGCACACAACCTCAAACTCTTGGGCTCAAGCAATCCTCTTGCTTCAGCCTCTCAAGTATCTGGGACTACAGGTGCCCTCCACAATGCCCAGCTAGTTTTTTACAGACAGGGTCTCAAGCTGCTCTGGAACTCCTGAGCTCAGACAATCCACCCACCTTGGATTCCCAGGGTGCCAGGATTACAGGCCTGAGCCATGCGCCCAGACTATCTAAGGCAAGTTTTTTTAATCTCGTCAATAAATTAGAACCAGAGAAGGGTCAAAATAAGATGAAGCCTTCAGATGGATGGCCACACACAAGCTCCTTTAGAGAGCTATGCCCGTGTTCCAGGGTGACCTGTGTTCTGGATTTGAAGAGCATTATTTGTTTTCCTCAATAGTTTCAATTTGATTTCATCTTCAGTTTTTCCTACCAATGTCCATCTTGAGACTGACCCAAACGTCCGCTTTCAGTAGAGTTTCTGATTATCCTAGAGCAGATTTTCAGCCACTGTGCCAGAAGAGGATTTTAGGCATACCGTTGAAATTTTTAAAGATCATTAGTTAAATTGCTTTCAGAGGGAATTCAAAGCACAGTAAGTATATTCTTTTTTTTACTCTTTTTTTTTTTTTTGGATTAACATAATTTAAGTGTGCCATGGAAGTATGACTATAGGTTCAAGTGTGCCGTGAGATAAAAAAGGTGGAAAAACACTGAGTAAAAGCATCACCATCACCATCATCATCATTATTTGTATTTATTCCCCTCGTCATTGCAAAATTAATTTAGGTGACCTACAAAAATATATATCAAACAGCAAGGGGACTGCAATTTAAAATAAGGGGTAAGACATGAGGTGAAGTCCAAGGTCCTGTGTACAGAAGACAGAGCTGAGCTGGGAGTTGGTTCTTAGATTTCTAATAATCATCTTTTTTTTTTTTTAATAATTTTATTGAATCATAATTATGTACATTGGTGCAATCACAGGGCACGATTCATATACATTCAGAAATATTTTGATCATACTGTTACAGATATCCTTCATGGCATTTCCTTGATCACTA
>CAUYON010212578.1:0-35997 GCA_963573935.1 Arctocebus calabarensis
TTCATATAGTGATTAAAAGGCCATGAAGGCTATGTTAAATAGTTCAATGAAAATATTTCAGATTGTATATAAAGTCAGCACATTGTGCTCCATGATTGCACCAATGTACACAATTATGATTTAATAAAAATTAAAAAAAAAGAATAAATAGCCCCATTTCTATGTGGGCAAAATACTTGAACAGAAATCTCTCTCATGAAGAAAGGAGCATGGCCTACAAACACATGAAAAAATGCTCATCATCTTTAATCATCAGAGAAATGCAAATCAAAAACCACTTTGAGATATCATCTAATTCCAGTAAGATTAGCCCACATCATAAAATCCCCAAAAATACAGATGTTGGCATGGATGCAGAGAAAAAGGAATGCTTCTGCACTGCTGGTAGGAATACAAGCTAATGTGACCCTTTTGGAAAGAAGTTTTGAGAACACTCAAGGAACTAAAATAGACCTACCATTCAATCCTGTAATTCCTCTACTAGGTATATGCCCAGATGATCAAAAATCATTTTACAACAAAGACATTTGCACCAGAATATTTATTGCAGCCGAATTCATAATAGCTAAGACATGGAAACAGCCCAAGTGCCCATCAACCCATAAATGGATTAATAAATTGTGGTATATGTATACCATGGAATACTATGCAGTCATAAAAAAGATGGAGACATCACATCTTTTATATTTACCTGGATGGAGCTGGAACATATTATTCTTAGTAAAGTATCTCAAGAGTGGAAGAAAAGTATCCAATATACTCAATACTACTAAGAAATCAATATATAACCACCTACACACTCATATGAATAGCAAAATACAACTATAGTCCAGAAAGTAGAAGAGAAAAGGAGAGAGAGGGGAGGGGAGGGAGGATAAGAGAGGAGGGAGGGTATTTGGGGGGAACTCACCTAATATGCATGATGCAATGGTACATTTCAAAACTATTAAGAAATGAGTATAATTGTAATGGATGGGTTACTTAGTTCAATGTAAATATTTCACATTGTATATTGAAGCAGTACCCTGATCCCCATAAATGCATCAATGTACAAAGTTATTATTTAATAAAAAATAATTAATAAAAAAACTAATAAATTGTGGATGCTTTTACAAAAGATTAAAAAAAAAATCCATAATGAAGACCGTGTCCCCACACTCAGATTGCAAATGTTAACATTTTGCCAGATTTTTTAAAATTAAAAATTATGGTAGAGGCTCGGCGCCTGTGGCTCAACGGGCTAAGGTGCCAGCCAGGTACACCTGAGCTGGCAGGTTCGAATCCAGCCCCAGGGCTCGCCAAACAACAATGACGGCTGCAACCAGAAAATGGCCGGGCGTTGTGGCGAGCGCCTGTAGTCCCAGCTACTTGGGAGGCAGAGGCAAGAGACTCACTTGAGCCCAGGAATTCAAGGTTGCTGTGAGCTGTGATGCCACGGCACTCTACCCAGGGTGACAGCTTGAGGCTCTGTCTAAAAAAAAAAAAAAAAAATTATGGTAGAATTGAAGCCCCTTTTGTGCCCTTACCATTAACCCATTATTTAGGTGAGTCCTTCTTCCTTCCCACACTATTTTTATGTTTGTATTATAAACATACCAAGCTGTAATGCTATATATTATTGTTATAGTTACTTACACACTGTCAACTTTTCCCACTCAATATTGTCCTTTCTAGATTTTCCCTAATGATATATTTGAATACCATTCATTCATTTTTTTGTTTTTTTTCCATTCATTCATTTTTAACTGCAGAGTAGAATCATTAAATGCATATCCCTCATTTTGTTGATCCATCCTCCTACACATCCACATTTAAAGCGTTTTCCAGTGTAAGCCAGGCTCTGATGAGTACCATGCCTTGCTGAGCATGTGTATACAAGTCTCCCTAGACTATAGCACAGGTATAGAATTGCTGAACCACAGGGCATATGTCTGTCTTCAGCTTTATCACATTATCCACTTGCTCTTCAGAGTGGTGGTTCCAGCATTATTAGGAAGATGTCGTTCGTCCATTTTTCCCAATACTTGTTTTTAGCAGACCTTTTCTGGTTTATCTGACCAGTGTGTTTTAATTTCTGTTTCCCTAATTGTTAATGACATTGAGTATCTTTTTGTATATTTACCAGCCATTGATATTTCTTCTCTGAATGGCAAGTTTAATATTCTTAGCCTAATTTTTTCTATTTTTGCTCTCATTGGTATTCAGGAATTTTTTCTTTATTCTGGATATTGATCCTTCGGTTAATAGGAGCTTTGTTCCTTCAATTTGAATACCAGATCTACCAGTAACTAAGTGACTTTGGACAATTACTTAACATTTCTTTGTCTCTGCTTACCTATCTGTAAAGTAAAATAAAATACTTAGTTCATAGGGTCGTTTATAAATTTACATATAGATATGTATAAGTATATGTGTTTATATGTATATGTATACATAATTTGTGCATGTTTTCTAAGCACATATATATACTCAATAAGTATATGTGTAAATGTATATGTATATGTATTCCATACATAAGTGTATAGAATGTAGATGAAGGGCTTAAATTTATGCCTGAACCATCATAAGTGTTCTCTAAGGGTTTGAGTTATGACTATTGCTGTTACATGATTGTAATTATTCTTGTGCATTGAAATATGCACATCTAGTATGTGGCCTGATTTTTAACTTTATCTACTTTATCTTTTATAATACAAACTTGTAATCCATAAGATAAAATATTATTTTATATAGATATTTAGATTTAGCCACATATTTATAATTTCTTTGCACACTATTCCCTCTTCTGTGGTTCTTCACCTACTTCTGGGGTCAGATCTATTTTCTTTCTCCTTAAGAACATTAGAAGTTCTTTAAGAACTTTGTTGTTTGAAAATTCTTTTTCATTTGTCTGAAAATGGCTCACTTTTATCCCTGAAAGATAGATTAATTAAGCTTACATTTCTAGATTGATGTTTCTTTTCTCACTTTTAATGTATCTATTATCTTTTATTTCATTATGACATAATTTCTGTCAGTATAACAGTCATTCCTTGATAGTTTCTCTTTTTTCTTTGGCTACTTTTAAACTGTTCTCAAAAAACTGTAGAACATCAAAGATGATGTGTTTGTACTTTTTAATCCCACTTTGGACTCATGCATCTTGAATCTATGGATTTGTATCTTTTATCAGTTCTAGAAAATTCTTCAACCATTTCCTCTTTATATATAGCTTCTTCCTGTTCTAATCTGTTGAGTATGTTAGGCCACCTCATTCAACCATTCTATCTCTCTGTATCCCTAATCTGTTATTTAACCAACACATTAAGTATTTTAATTTTGATGGCTATATTTTTCATTGCAAGAAATTCTGCCTTTAGATCCTTTTCAAATTTTTTTCATACTGTTCTTTCTTTCATATAGTTTCTTTCTTTAATAATTTTTTTTTTGAGACAGTTTCACTTTGTCATCCTTGGTAGAGTGCTGTGGTGTCATAGCTCATAGCAACCTCCCAACTCTTGGGCTCAAGCAATTCTCTTGCCTCAGCCTCCCGAGTAGCTGGGACTACAGGTGCCCACCACAATGCCTGGCTATTTTTTTTAGACACAGGATCTCACTTGTGCTCAGGCTGGTCTCCAACCTGTGAGCTCAAGCAATCCACCCGTCTCAGCCTCCCAGAGTGCTAGGATCACAGGCATGAACCTCTGCTCCTGGATCTTTAATAATTTTCAATGTACTTATTTGACATTCTCTCAGATTATTCTACTCTCTATTCTGTTCAGTTTTTTGTTTTTTTTTTAATTGGAGTCAGAGTCTTACTCTTTCTCAGGCTGGGTTCAAGCAATCCACCCACCTCAGCCTCCCAGACTGCTAAGATTACAGGCGTGAGTCACTATGCCCAGCCCTCTCTTCAGGTTCTTGAGGTACTAATTTTTCTATTTGTTCCACCAGCTCCCTCTCTCCCTCTCACAGTGATTTCCTTGTATGATTTGTAATTTGTAATTTAGCATTTGTTATTTAATTTCAGAGGGGATGGTTAAGTCCTCTGGGAGTCCTGTGTTTCCTGAAGAGTGTAAGTAGCTTGGCAGAACGGTTTCATATTGTTCTCAACTAAAGGCCTACCAGTTTCTCCAGATGATTTTGATGTTAACTTCTTCATTTAGGGTTCTTTGTCTGCTTGTGTTAATATGGACACCAAAGTGGCACAGTTTGGGATTTATGAATAGAATTTTTCTGTCCTCTTTCTATAGACAGAGCAACCCTTTTAAGCTTTAGCCTTTATGCAGAAGGATCAGTTTTGGCTCCTCACCTTTAAAAGGCCTAAGACATGTCTGATGAACTCATGTTGGCAATAGTTCAGATTGTATATGAAACCAGCACATTGTACCCCTTGATTGCACTATTGTATACAGCTATGATTTAATAATAAAGACAATAAAAAAATAAATTATCTAGAAGACTCATTATCCTTGTGTGGCATTAGAATTTCAGCTCCTACTTAACAACTTCTGGCTTTTCATTTCTTCCTTATTTCCGGTATTTGATTATTTCCCCTCTTTTTGAGCTTGGATATATATATAGATTTTTGTAGCTATCTATTGTACAAAATTTATAAACATTTATAGTAGGTACATGGCCTCTTCCTTCAGCTTGGCCTTTTCAGAAGCTTAGCCTATTTAGAAGCTTGGCCATGGGTTCTTTTCACCCCATCAGCTTGTCTTTTACAAATGTGAAGACTTATAAGTACATTGTTCTTATTAGATTATTTGCACCAGTGTTTATTATTTGTTAATTTAATGTTGTTTATTGAGTGCTTATTATATTTCAGCTGGATGCCCAATCATCAGCTTCATACTTCACTTGCTTATTCTTTTATTTTAAATAAATGTAAAGAATAGATGTAATTCTGAATATTTATCTTATAAAACATTAAAATGTGTATGAAGAAAATTTCTTCAGGATTTTCACGACAATTATGCAACTCAGTATTCTCAAGCCAGTTAGCCTTATGACTTTGAGTCCATTACTTAGTGGAGCATTAATCACCACTGAGTTGAGCTGTGAGGTTTATCCACAACCAAACTTGCAAATTTGACTTTTTCTATGTGCACTCGCATGCAGACATACATAAATTACAAGGAAAAAATACAGAATTATTTCATGAGCATTTCTCAGCAAGTGCAGGCTTCTGCTATGTTTCCAATTGCATATAGACTACCTCTACTGCAAAACTTTCCATATACCTTTCTTGCTTGTCTGTTCTATCACTGGCAGTCCTATTCTTCTGATTCCCTTGGCTTATAAACATTGATCTCCATTGGACATTGATATCCAAGGACATTTTGAATTGTCCTTCCATTTAACCTGCATGTCAGCAAGCTTATATTGTCTCTCAGATTGCTCAATTCCTACTGACTCTTCCTTGGTTTCAGTAGACACTCAACCCTTCATAACCAACTGGTTGCCTGACTGTAGACTTATTCTTTTCCCAATTTTCCTAAGGTCCCTACAGTTAATCTTCATAACTTCTATTTTTATCATGTGCCTCCCTATCAAGAATCAAAGATATATTTGGTCCTTATTTGGCCACCTTCCAACTGCAAATTGCAAAGCCTAGCATGAGTTCCGCTTTTATGTTGCATAATTTGTTTTGTTTCCTAACACCAACCTCTGAAACAACAGGTCCTGTACTGTCTCCTGAACACTCCCTGTGCCATCTCATCCCTGCCGGCTCAGCCTAGTGCCACCTTCTTAGGTGCTCTTTCTTTTCCTTTTCAGCCCAACAACTCCATATCTCAACATGTTCAAGTCTCCTCCTCTCTACAACCAGTCCTAGACCAAAAATCTCTCTTCCTTGCCAAACATCACAGTAAATGATGACCACTCCCTAAGGAAAAATTAAAAAAAAAAAAAATTAGCTAAAAAGGAAGGTCTTCTTCTTTTTTCATTCCCAATACATCCCATTTCATTTCTTAGGTGGCACTTAGAAGTTTAAACTTCTATGTGGTTAAATGTGTGCATCAGCAGCTCAAGGACAGAGGTGTTTCCTGTGTCCCCACCTAGTAAGTTCTGGGTTAGTGAACTCAGACAAAATACTGCTTGACATCTTGACTTGACTGGGCAGGTGAAACACTCACCAAATCAGTGGAATGAACTAGGGGCCTACATGGGTAAGTAGTTTCATCTTAAATTTGCAGACTGTTGCCCTGACTCACACAAACCTGCTCACACCCTGTCAAGACTTCTGAGCGTCAGCCTCAGGGAGACACCTCTGAGTCTTAACCCCCTCACCCCATGTTCCCATCAGTCTAGGTCTACCTTTCCACTCCAAAATACATGGAGCCAAGCCTGTCCATCTCCATTTACCAAGTGGCTCATTCACCAAATAAAGCAACAATTAGTGGCCATGGCCATTGTATATTTATTGGGAAAAGAAAATAAAAAACATGTTCAAACAGGTTAGAAAAGAGCTCTAGGTATATCTAAATTGAGTATGTGTGTATGTGTGTACACATGCATACTTTTTAAAAAATACTGTGTAATATTGCACTTTGTTAATGGTTATCACTGGGATTATACATGCTTTTGCTTGTGTTTAATTTTTTAAGCCATTTATCTAGTACCTTGAGTATCTATGAGATACTCATTAAAGGAGCAGAGATTAATATGTATGAATCACTTATGACGTATGTGGCATCTTATTATGAGTTTTATATACCCAGTTTTACATTTAATCTTTACAACAACATAATAATAATATTGTCTCCACATTACAGATAAGGAAGTTGAAAGTTGAGCCTAGAAGCTTGCCAGAGATCATACAGCTGTCAAGGGACCGAGGCAGAATTTGAACTCTTGTCTGTCAGACTCTGAACATCACAATTTCCATCTCATATGTTCCCCCAACTAATGAGACTTTCCATTAACTCCCAGACTTGAACTATTTCAATGGAAACAAAATATTTTCCAAAAGTCAGTCAATCTGGATTCCAGTCCTAAATCTGATACTTAATGACTGTGTACACTTGGATGATTACTTTACTTACTTTCTTTTATTTCCCTCTGTCTTCCAAAAAATAATGATGGATATCTTATAATTTTAAAATATACTACAGACACATATCACCATCGAATCTTTGATAAACCAAACAAAAGCATGCCTGGGGAAAAGAATCCCTATCTAATGGTGCTTGGAGAACTTGTTAGGCACATATAGAAGACTGACATTGGACCTGCACCTCTCAACACTGACAAAAATTGACTCACTCTGAATAAAATATTTAAATTTATGACAATAAATGATAAAAATCCTTAGCAGTTGCAGCAACACCAAAAATAAATAAATAGGACATGATCAAGCTAAAAATCTTCTGAATGGCTAAGGATATTACAACTAAAGCAAACAGACAACTTTCAGAATGGGAGAAGATACTTGCATGCTATGAATATGGCATCCCTGACAAAGGGATGATAACTAGAATCTACAGAGAACTCAATCAACAAGAGAAGGGCAAACAACTCCAGAAGTGGGCAAGAGACTTGAACACAAAGTTCTCTGAAGAAGGCAGATGAATGGCCAATAAACACATGAAAAATACATGCTCATTATCCCTAACCATCAGAGAAATGCAAATGAAAACCACTCTGAGATATCACCTAACCTCAGTGAGAATAGCCCACATCACAAAATCCTGAATCTATGGATGTTAGTGTGGATGTGGAGAAAAGGAAAACTTTAGCACTGCTGGTGAGACTGCAAACTAATACAACCTCTGTGGAAAGAAGTATGGAGAATTCTCAACTAAAAGTCCACCTTCCATTTGATCCCGCAATCCCATTATTAGTTATCTACCCAGAAAAACAAAAATCATTTTACCACAAGGACATTTGCACCAGAATGTTTATTGCAGCTCCATTCATAATTGCCAAGACATGGAAGCAACCCAAGTGCTCATCAACCCATGAAGGGATTAACAAACTGTGGTATATGTACACCATGGAGTCCTATTCAGCCGTATGAAAAGATGAGGGAGACTACATCTTTTGTGTTTACCTAGATGGAGTTGAAACACATTTTTCTTAATAAAGTATCTCAAGAAGGGGGGGGGGAGTATCCAATGTACTCAATGCTAATATGAAATCAATATATAAACAACTACATGCCACCCACACACAAAACACAAATATAGTCTAGCAAGGAAGAAGAGAAAAAAGGGAGATGGGAAAGGGGAGAAGGGAGTGTGATGGATCTCACCTAACATGCATAATGTGAGGGTCTTCAGCACACCACCTAGATGAAGGGCTCAACTACAACTTGGACTTTACCTTAAATTGAAAACAATGTAACCTAAACATTTGTACCCTCATATTAATCTTAAATAAAAAATAAAAATATAATACAGAATAAGTTTCTTCTGTGTCAAGGGAGAAATTATGTCTATAGTAATGACTACTTATAAAACCGTAACAGTGAAAACATTATCTGACTGCCTGGTATAAGGGTGAAACAGTATTTGTGGGGAGACTTATACCTATAACCATTTTTATTGCCAAAATGTAAAATTAACTAATTCAATAAATAAAATAGAAATTCAAGGAAGAGGTTAGGTAAAGAAAAATAAAGGGGGCGGTGCCTGTGGCTCAACGGGTAGGGCACCAGCCTCATATACTGAGGGTGGTGGGTTCAAACTTGACCCCGGCCAAACTGCAACAAAAAAATAGCCAGGCATTGTGGCAGGCCCTGTAGTCCCAGCTATTGTGGAGGCTGAGGCAAGAGAATCACCTAAGCCCAGGAGTTGGAGTTTGTGTGAGCTGTAACACCACAGCACTCTACCAAGGGCAATAAAGTAAGACTCTGTCTCTTAAAAAAAAAAAAAAGACAAGAAAAACAAAGAGAAAGAAATGAAGATAAAAGTATCAATAAATAAACTAGGAAACATAAAAACAGTATAACTGAGACATAAACCCAAAAGCAATTTCCCTGAAAACACTGAAAATTTGACAAATTTCTGACAAATATTAATCAAGAGAAAAGTTAAAAATATAAAGTAGAAATTGAATGCAGTGGCAAATGACAGGGGATTCCCTAGAGCCCAAGACCCTCCTGCTCTTCAGATGCCTCAGTTCAGCAACTACCTAGAAGAAAACTGAAGTGTGATAGGAGAGAACTTCAGAGGCTGATTTCACAACTTCCAGAAAGTGGGGAAGAAATTTCATATTGGGCATATTTGTCACACTTAGGGACTCTTTCCAGTTCCACTCTTCCCCTCGCTCTAACCTCTGCTCTGAACTCCAGTCCCAGATTTCAGCAGCCTTTAGGCAGCTCTGCCTGAAGCTCCCGCCAGCTCCTCCAAAATGTGGCCACACAGATCTCACATGGTCTCCTCCTCCTCTCCTCCTCCTCCTCCTTATCCTCCTCCTCCTCCTCCTCGCACTACCCTTTTCTCTTCCTGCTCTACTTTCTTTCCTATAAATGGCAGCATCTATTTGCTCACTCCAGCTTAACCCAGGGCATTGTTTCTTAAAAGCTCCTTCTCCTTTGTCCTTGTCTCTTTCATAGGCAAACAGTTGCCAAGAGCCATCAATTCAGTATCCACAGTGTCCCTGTTCACACTGCTGCTTTCCTAATCCAAGACTTGCACTAGTTCTCGTTAGTCTCTCTGTGACTAGTCTCTTCCACCTCAAATCCACCAATGTACAACTTACCCCATTGCTCAGAAACACTCATAGCTCCCTCATGCCAACAACAAAGTCAAAACACATCAGCTTTTGAAGACATTCCATTGTTCAGCCCAATTTGTTAAGCCTTAGCTCCTACACATCTCCTCCAGATATGCCATAATCCTCTCAAATAGCACAAAAGCTTGTCATAAACACATGACAAGAGTTCTAAGAAAAAGGATTATTAAGAAACCATGTATCTACCTAAATTATCCTTCAAACAAAAAAAGTGAAAAATATGTTTGGGCCAGAATTTAGGGAGTGCCGCCCTCAGATTAGTCTACCTGAAACAACAAAACCAAATAACCTCCTGGATGACAAAACCCAAGTAATAAGTTAGCAAACATGTTCATTGCCATCCTCAGAGGAAAGAATGTGGGTTTGGGTTTTGATCCCACTTCTGAGTCTCACTAGACCTAGAATTGAGTCCTTCTCCATCATACACTAGTTCCGTTAATATGGGAATATGCCTCAATATCCCTGAGCCTCACATTTCCATCTGCCTACCTATCTCTATCTATAGACCCATCAATACAAAGCAAAATGGATCCACCCAGAAAGCTTCACAGGCCAGGCCTGAAAATAGCACACACACCACTTTCATTCACAGTGTCAGAGACAACTGAGTGACACAGAGAGGCAGGCTGTGTTCTCAAGAGGAAGTGTGAGAGCTCATGGAGTTGATTAGGAGTTAATACCTGTGAATGGAAAGAGATGGGAAATAGAATAGAGCATAAGAAGTCAAATGGGAAATAGAATAGAGCATAAGAAGTCAAATCAGGACATAGTCTTGACAAAACAATCGCCAACCTTATGGGAAGCTCCACAGCAAACATTGCCTGTCATAAGTGTTCTCCATTGAGCCAATATAGTCATGCCTCATGCAGTCACCAGAGGTAGGCAGCTTTTGGAAGGATGTGACAATGGGCAAGGTGGCTGAGGCTGATCCTGATGGGGCTGACCCATGGACACTGTCCGCTGACTGCACGTCTTGTAGCTGGGCAGCAAGACCTACTTTGAGGGGATCTAGCAGTCCCTCCTGCACACCTACCATGCACAGCCACACCTAGCTGCAAAGGAGTCTGAAAATTGGTCCAGCCATGTAGCAAAGAAGAAGGGAAAGCACTGTTTGAAGACAGCTAGCAGTCAACCAGTAGCTCAGGTCATTTTCTATAAACTAACTTGACAAAAGATCCCTGTACTTGGGAGTTCAGTGATATAGCAGACAGTTTGTTCCCCTATCAGTCACATGTGTTCACTCCATCTGCTAGAACTCTGAGCAGAGCAGGGTGATGGACTCCAGGAATCCAATCCCAGAAAAAGTGTCTGTAAAGTGCTTAGGAAGTAGGTACCTGATCAGTGTAGCTTCTATCTCCATCTTCTGTTGTTGGATTGTGCTTTTTTGAAAGCATGAACAGCCCCAACGAGAGCCCAGCTCATTGCTGATCAAAGTGATTTATTAAGTCAAAGAGGGAGATGAAACATGGCCATTGAGTTACACAACTGCCCTTGTTTATGCATGAGCCCATCAGCCTTGACCTCGGAGGTGCTAAGAGCCTACAGTCATTGTCCTGGTCCAAGAGCGAAATCTGGAGACCTAGGAATAAATCCCCCACTTTGTATCAAGTGACCTACTTTTCCTTTTGGCTGTCACCTCTGAGGTTCCAGTGGTCAAAGGAAAATTTGGGAAGTTCTCTGTGCACATCATAGCTGAAGATGCAGCTGCCAAGCCCTCCCCTCTTTGCTGCCTCACAGGACAGCATTGGGAAATTCAAACCAAATACAGTCCTGACTACCCAGAGAGAAGGTCTGGATTAGCTCCTGGGGATCCAGAACCACAGGAGACCAGGATTGGGGTACTATCCCTGCCCACTGGTACAGTTCTGAGCAAGGAACCTGGCAGGTTGACAGCCAGGGGGCTACACAGAAGGCCCTCTTTGCATGGGCAAATCGGACCACCCCTTCCCCTGCTGACCCTCTCATTGGTGCTCAGACCCAAAGCCTGGCAGAGAATAGATACCTCACAGAAGGTGCTGAGGGCCCTGTGGCAAGCCCCAGAATGTCCCTTTTAAGGATCAGAGAAACCATCACAGAATGGGGCAAAAAGACTATCTTGCTCAAGGCCCTTGCCCACCCTACGACCTTGGACAAGTGACCTCACAGAGCCTCCACGATTCGACCATGAAGTAAGGTAACTCTATCAAGTCTGCTGATGTGTTTAGGAGACTAAATTAAACCGAGTCCATGGACTTCTGGTTCCTTGCACAGCATGCTGGAGATCAGTGGGCTCTTCCTGTCATTTTTCATTTTGGTAACCTAAAGAGATTTCCATACACAAACTTTGGCTCATCCAGAGGACTGTGCTATAGTGAAGACTTGGCTAGTTCCTGATCATCTGGAACCACAGATGTGTCATGGTTTCAGACACAGCAAGATGAACAAAGATGTGCTAGTTATCCCCAGCTGCTTTAAGAAGTCACTGGAAATATACTATCCTATAGTTCCAGAGATGAGACTTGGGAAATGGGTCTTCCTGTCCAAAATTAAGGTGTCTAGGGGGCTGCGTCCCTCCTGGAGGGTATGGGGGGGAATCTGTTCCTTGCCTTTTCCAGCTTCTAGAGGCTGCTTCCGGGCCTCTGGCCTCTTCCTCCTTCAAAGCCAGCAGCATAGCATCAGCCTTCCCGCCTCCCTTATTCACATATGGCCTCTGTGATGACATTGAATCCACCTGGGTGATCCAGGATAGTTTCCCCGTTTCAAAATCCTTAATTCAACCCTATCTACCAAGTCCAACTTGCTATGTAAAGTAACATTCAGAGGTTCCAGAGACTGGGACATGGACATCTTTGAAGACCACTGTTCGACCTCCCACAGAAGGTTCACCACTGTCTAACAGTTCAGTGGAAGATGAAATGGACATAGCGCTAAGGAACAGTCAAAATGGCAGATTGAGTCTTCTCAGTTAATTCATGGATTATCTTCAACAGTCCAACTATCACCCCTATAATGTTTGTTTAATTTATTAATACCGAAAGCATTTGAAAATGAATTTCAGATATTTTGCTGTTTCAAATACAGTAGAAATAACATGGAAAATGAAAGAAAACAAGCATTATATACTGCATGGTTTCTACTCTTTCCTAGAATTCTGAATTCATTAAGACCCCTTCTTGTTAAAAAGAATAAAACTTGTACTGCACTGACTTAGACAGATGCTCAAAATACACCGTAAAGTATCAAAACAACCCACAGAGCAGCATGTTTACTGTGATCTCATTTTCATAAAATGATATATTTATATTTGTTTCTACAGAGAAAATACCCACAGAATATAAGGCAAGGTGCTAACCACACGAGGAGCTGCAGCGGCAGGAGGAGGCAGCAGTCGGGTGCAGGAAACCTTTGTTTCCAAAGTATACTTTCATAATGTAGTATATAATAAACTCATTTTTTGTAACCAGGAAAAACCAGGACCCCGCTTGTCTGTGTTTGTAGACTAAGGGGATCTTCTAAAATATGGCTTTCTCTGGAGAATAGCATCAACTGAGAGTCCAGGATTCTGCCCAACCCATGTGAGCCTTAACGCCTCACTTCTGATACTTCCTATCATCCCCTTTCTAAGTCCTTCTTAGAAACCATAGACTTGCCACCTGCCATTGTAATCAAAGGGAATGTAGGTCAGGTAATTAGTAACCAGAGTTTATTTGCTTTGGAAAACAGTGCAGTCAGGCAAAATAGGCCTGTTCCCATTTCTCAGGGCAGAATCCCAGAGCTTTTGAGAGGGCGGGACCCTGGAGGTCACTGAATGCAAGTCCCTGTGTCATTCGCTGAGGTCCAGAACTAGGTCAGCAGCTAGCAAGCCGCAGGGCCGGGAAGTGTAGGGAGCGCCGCAAAACCAGTCCTTTTCCCTTGGGTTGGTTTGCTGAACGATCAACTCACAATTATGGTAGATTAGTAAGAGAAAGGTTTATTTCCAAATACCATGCGCATGGGGGGGAATCACAAGAATGATTACCCAAAGTCTCAGTGATGGTCAGAGACTTTTAAAGATGCCTTTTAGAAGGGGGGGAAGTATACATGCAGCAAGTGGTTATTGGGGGGGGATGAGTGTAGGTGGGTGGAAACAGATCAATTTGTAGATTAACCTGAGAGACTTCTCATGCTTCAAATGACCAACCCGCAGGTCTATTCGTATGCAATAAGGAAGTCAACAGCCCCTTCGGATTCTAAACCAGGTTACTTAGGTTTTATAGAAGAGAGGCCAGTGCTTTCTGACCATGAATGGCCTTACATTTCAAAATACTCTTTATACCAAGGAATCATATTTTGGGGTGAAATTTCCTTAGCTCCTTCAGAATCAAAGTACGTCACAGGATTCCCCAAGACAGGCTCTATCCACTGGCCTGTTCCCCAGTCAAGGAGTAATGAAGACCCTTTCCAGGATTCCAGCCTGGGTTCCTGAGAGTTTGCAAGGTCTAGACATGCAGTAATGGAGTGGGTCATGGGAGGTCCACTTCACCTTGAGCTGCAATACTAGGGACCATAGAGAGTGGTGGGAGGCATGTGTCACCCAAATAATTAGCTCAGAGATGCACCTGTCACAGAGAGATGCCTCGTCAGAGGGGGCTGAGCAGCTCCTGTTGCAAACCACCCCACCTGTGTTAAGGCTGTGGTCTAACAATTTCTTAGACAGCCGACAGGTCTGTGAATGTGGAGTTTTACAAGTAGGCTATTCTCTCTCTCTTCTCGTCTCACTCTGTTGCCCTGGGTAGCCTGCCATGGCCGCATAGCTCACAGCAACCACAAACTCTTGGGCTCAAGAGATCCTCTTGCTCCAGCTGGGACTGAGTAGCTGGGACTACAGGCATCTGCCACAATGCCCAGCTAGTTTTTCTATTTTTTAGTGGAGACACGGTCTCACTCTTGCTCAGACTAGTCTCGAACTCCTGAGCTTAAGCAATCCCCCCACCTCAGCCTCACAGTGTGTTAGGATTATAGGCGTGAGCCACTAAAAGCTATTCTTTTGACTGAATTGAACGGGATATGATTCATGGACCCCAGAATGGTTCTGGCCACCAGTGAAAAAAATCTCTCCACTCAAGTGGAAGTAGCTTCCAGAGTAACCGCAGGTGTTAACCTCACCCCCAAGCATCAGGTGAGCTGGGAGAGGCACCTAGAGGCTCAGGACAGGGCACCCTCACCAGAGACCTGGAGTCTGTGTAGAAAGGCAGCTGAGCTGGTAACCAGTCCAGAAACACCACCCGGCACCTTTCTCATCAGATTTTCTGCTAGTGTTGGTGTGGCCACCAGACTATCCTCCAACCAGGACAAGGCATCAGCACAGGGTGGTAGGGACACACAGCCCTGGTGAGACACAGAGGCCAGAATAGAACAGGCGTTCACCACCTATGAGCGTAACCTGACCCCACAAAGTCACTCTGAGGAACTCAAACCCAGTGGCACAGCGGTGGAGATCCAGCCACTGCACCGCCCCGTTCACTTGAAAGCTGGAAGCACACGCTTTGTTCTAGAGGGGGGGAGATGAACAGCAACTATTCTATTCAAATTCAGTCACCTTTCACAACCAACTCCAGAGCGGTCTAGAGTTTTGCTCTCATCAGCCCTACTCTCTAAGGACATAAGGGTGGGGGACACAATCAACTCTTACCCTCACTAGAGGGCCAATCCTTTGTCCCACCCAAGAGCATAGAGAAGTCCTTGAAGAAGGAGCCTCCCACCCTCCACTGGCTTATAAGCGATATTTCATAAATGGGGAGGCGCCCCCAGGATTTCCACCTCGAATCTTGTCTGCAACAGCAGGAGATGGAGGGTTGGGAGGCTGCGAGAGGGGATGTGAGACTCCAGGAGTTACTATCTCCCAGTAGAGATATTTCTGCCTTCTGAGCACTTCTACCAAATCCCAGGGGGCTACGGGGAAGTCACTTTTGCACACTGAAGGTTGATTTGCTGAAGTCCTGCTCATTCTTGCCTCTCATATTGCAGCCAATACCGCATTCTGGCTATGAGAGAGGATGGAGCCCATAGAACCAGAGACCTTCCCCGTCACACCTTCGGGGACTTTCTAAGCAAGATTGCAAAGGAGATGGATGGCCTTGTGGAAAATAAGGCCTGAAAAGCTCCAGTTGCCTTCTCAGGTGCGTAACTGCTTTTGCTACATCAGATTTTCAGCTGTACCCTTCAGAGCACCTGAAATCAAGAAAAAGCAGCCAGTCCCTGGGTCCATCCACTGGACCACTGCCATCCACTCCCAGGAGTGGGACAAGGCATCACCAGCATTCCCTTTGCTTCTCAAGGCTTGAGGATTTCCCAGTCTAGGGGAGTGGACTATGGGAGGAGCTGACCTAGATGGGGCCCTGGGCAGGTGCAGGGAAGGCTGCCCGGGACAGCCCAACACACTGGGCAGAGAGGCCCGGCACTGAGGGGGCTGCCTTCAAATCAGGCCTCTAGATGAAGGGCCATGCACCCACCTTTTCATTCCTTTCTGTTGTCTGAATTCTTGAATATATTGCTGAGAATCTGCAGGAGAGAGCTGAGAAAACTCTCTTGGTGAGCCTATGCACATGTGCCAGTGCCAGCGCAGAGAGAGGAGGGACGCGCGGCCCTCACTTCAGTGGTATGGACAAACTGCCATCAGCTGAGCACACACAGCAGGTAGGAGAGGAGCGGCTTCAGAGGGAGGGAGTCCCCCCTGGCCTCCAGCCTGTACTTCCCCCAGGCCTCCCTGCAGGGCTTCCAAAGCAGGAAAAGTCACCCTTCCAGTCTGGCCCCCTCCGCCTGCAGCTGCTGGAGGAGCCAGCCCGCCCCACCACATACCTGGGCCCATCCAAGCGCTCTTCCTCTCTTCAAGATCTCTTGGAGCCCTGTCAACTGGCAGCAAGGCCCGCACTTGCATCATTGCTGGACAGTTCGCTGGAGGGTTTTGTGGAGTGATGGGCGTGGAGCCACACGCTGAGGATGGCTGCTATCTCTCCTGCTTCCCTGGTCCCCTTCTCCTTCTGCCCCCACCAGCTGTGCCCACTGCCCCTGATGTAGCCTCTGCCCAGAACTGAGGATAAACCATGTGGACAGAAGGCGACAATGGGGTGAAGCCACAGTCTTCCTGGCATTTCTGAAAGGGCAGTCTGAAGAGCACAGTGTGAGAGCAGGGGGACTCTAGGAAGCTCTTGAGACTGTGACTATTGGCTGTTAGAACCTCTTATGTCACTTACCTTCCGCACTAACTTCCCTAAGACCTTGTCCAGGCAGTTAATCTGCAAAGCACCAGAATTCCTACCACCTCTGCACCAACAGAGATCTGTGTCCCAACTCACTCCTTTCTGCCGAGAAGATCCCAGGGTCCTTCCTGCCCAAGGACTCTACAGCCAAGTTTCTCTACAGTCCAGCTCCAAGCCCCATGCCTCTTAGCAAGCCTTCTCTGCTCACTTAATAGAAAACACAGAGCTGGAATAAGACCCAGCCCTGCCCTTTCAAAGCCCTCCAGCTGGGAGAGAGGATGGGGTCTTGTGCACTACCCACACAGAGTGCACAGCCGTGTGCACTGTGGGAGGCTCAAGGAGCTACAGAATCCCAGAAGAGAGGGAGCACTCCCAAGTGAAGGCTTGGGGAGGAGCAGGAGGCAAAGGAATGAAGGGCAAAGACTGTCTGGTTGGGTCAACCAGATTTAAATCTTCCCCATCCTGTGTGCGCCTTTGTATGTGTCAACATTGCTGGACCAGTTTTAGCTATGAAGTCAGGTTATGAATCACCACCTTGACCTCACAGAGCCATTGAAAATATAGGGAGATGGCGTTTTGGGTACTTGCCTCCTTCTGGAGCATTACTTTCATTTCCATGGAGGAGACAACAGTGTCAACTCCCTGAGGCCAAGGGCTACAGCAGGGCCTAGGAGCCAGAAGACCTGAGTTTGAATCCTGGCAAACATGTGGCCTTTCTGAAGTTCAAAGTCCTCACCTACACAATGGAATAACAACAGGACCCAGCTCGGGGGGCTACCAGGAGTATGAAATGGAACCAGTTTATAAAATTATTAGCTCAAGGCTTGGTATTTATTAATAGATTTTTTTTTTTTTTTTGCAGTTTTTGGCCGAGGCCAGGTTTGTACCTGCCACCTCCGGTAGGACTGGCACTCTACTCCTCTGAGCCACAGGTGCCACCCAAGGCTTGGCATTTATTAGGCACTTGATAAGCGCTGTTAACACTCAGGCCTTGGGAGCTTGCAGCCTCAGCTGACTGGCAGGTGTCACTCACTAGCCAATCCCAAATGGCCTATGGACGTCACAGGGTGAGGGTCCCACAGAGACCACAGCCAGGGCAGCCACTCCCCACCCCCAGTGCCTCACAAGACCACTCCACCCAACGTTGCAAAGGCTTTGTGTAAATTACTATTTGCCTCACTGATTTCAATACCCAACCAGTCAGCCCCACCTCCTCCCTCTGAATTCAAATCTGTTTGTCTGAAACTTTCTTCGAACACAATATTTACAAGTTCAACCTTGAGTAATCAGTGGCATTACCAATATTCTACCACTCCTCAATTCAGAGGAGTCGGAATATAAGCTTGCTTTGAGTAGTTGTAAAACAATAATAAATAATCTCTATTAGTTTGCCACACATTGTCGCAATCTACCCTCATGACAATCCTGAGGGCTGGTGGGCAAGAATCATCCCAGAGTGGTGAGAGGAGGTGGCCCTTCAGTGGCCACGCTAAGTCTCCTAAACTGGTGTTGCTTGGGGTCAGTGACCTGGAAGGAGACTCATCTTGACATGTGGTGTGCCTGGGTTGATTTGGAGGAGTCCTGGAGAACAGATAGCTGCCGGTGGGGCCACCAGACCTATACCATCCAGTTCAACTCCCTCATTTTACAAATGTTAGAGGGCAAGGCCCAAAGAAGGGGAAGTCAGGAAGTCAATGGTCAGTGCAGATTTGGGAGCAGGACTCTGGTCTCCTAATTCCCACCTTTAAGATGTTCCTACTAAAACACTCACTGCCCAGAACATTCTTGTTTAGCAAATTGTTAATAAATTTTAAGTAAACAACACAAATGTCTCTTTGTATACACTATACCCCAAGGATAACAACTATCCTTATTTCTAACATCTTAGATTGGGTTTGTATCTTTATGAGCATAATCATGTAGTATTAATATTTGTACTTTTTTTTGCTTAATACTGTGTGAGATTCTTCCATGTTCCTGCATGTAACTATAGCTCATGGCTTTTTCATTGTTACATGATACAGTAGAACCTCCATAGTTGTCCACCTCCCTACACTGACCACCTCCTTAAGTTGACCTAATTTTCATAGATTGGACATGAACCACACGAATATATCAGTGCAGTAGGCCTACTTCCTTATGTTGACCAGTTTGTTACAGTCCCTGGGGTGGTCAACTTACAAAAGTATTGTATTTCACTGGGTGAATGTAGTACATTTTTTCCATTGAATGGACAGCAGGAAATCTCTAGTCTGCTGCTATAAACACCCTTGTAACATGTCTTTTGGAATTTCTAAGTCATAAGGTATGCCTTTGTTCAGCTTTAGGAGATAATACCAAACTGTTTTCATAAGTTAAACTAATCCACTATCTGTTTTGGGTGACATGCCCCAGGTCACGCAGCCAGGAATGGGTAAAGTTGGACAAGAATCCAGGTAGGTGTCCTGGGGCCAGATTTGTGTTCTTTCTCCTTCACTATTTCTCTAGGCCCTCAAAGATGAATCTCTAAGCACCAGCCTGAGCCTCAAGGCTTCTTCCTGTCATGCCCTGCTGACCTCTCCTCACCCACCGTGTTCTTGGCACAAGTTATGGCATCTTCTTGGTTGTCTTGACACAAAGCACAAGCCAACATGGTTGGTGGAAATGGACATGCTCTTGTTTCCTCTGAGAAAGCCAAAGCTCCCTCCATGGGGATGAACTCAGATGAGATAATATCAGGGAGGCTGCAGCTTCTACTCTGAAGATGGCCTAATGAGTGCCCAAATTAAATAAAATTGAAAGACTACTTTACTACAGGACTTCTCAGAGTCTTTGTGAAAATAATATGCATTAATTTGTAAAGGCAAAATGGTTCTTAAAACTTTTCCAAGCTTTTTTGTCTTTGCTTCCCAAAGCACACTTATTAGGGCTTGATAAATAATGCAGGTGGAAAATGTCAGCTTCATAAGCCAAAACCAATCATGATTAAGAAGATAAGGGCAGGACTCCTTTTTCTTTTTTTTGACAGCGTCTCGCTTTGTCACCCCAGGTAGATATAATACAGTGGCATCATCATAGCTCACTACCAGCTCAAACTCTAGGGCTCAAGCAATCTTCCTGTTCAGTCTCCCAAGTAGCTAGGGCTACAGGTGTGTGCAATGATGCTTGGCTGATTTTTCTATTTTTGTAGTGAGAGGATCTTGCTCTTGCTCAGGCTGGTCTCAAACTCCTACGCTCAGGCAATTGTCCTGCCTCGGCACCCCAGAATGCTAGAATTATAGGAGTGAGCCACTGCACCTAGCCAGGAACTCCTTGAAAAGAAAAAAATAAAACCCTAAGAAAGATTCAATACAGGTCATGCTCCAACATCCAATGGATGGAAGTTGGTCACCTACCTATTAGCAGGTGAAGCTTGAGAGAGTGGGCCAGATTGTAATTTCCAAAGATGGCTGGAAAAAAATCTGTCCTATCCTACATTCTCTTCTACAATGCAACCTGGCCATACCCCCTTCAGGAGGTGGAGTCAATGTCCCTTCCCTTGAATGTCAATGGCCTTGAGACTGCCTTGGCTAATGGAGTATGGCAGGAAATGATACTGCATAACTTCTGAGATTGAGTCATAAAAAGTGATGCAGCCTTTACCTTGCTATTTGGAACACTTCCAGCCATGTAATAAGTCTGAGGCCACCATGCTGTAAGGAAGCCCAAGCCACACAAAGAAGCCACAGGCAGGTGCTCTGGTTAGGAGTTTTATCTTGAAGTCATAGCAGCAGGCACCAGACACGTGAATAAAAATGCCTCAGGATGATGACACTCCCCAGTTGAGTCACCCTAGCTTTTGAGTCTTCCCAGATGAAGTTCCAGATACCATACAGCAAAGGCAAGCAATACTTTTTGTGCCCTGTCTGAGTTCCTGGCCCATAGAATCCATGAGCATCATAAAATAATGCTATTGTGTTAAGCCATACGTTTGAGGGTAGTTTGTTATGTAGCAGCAAATTACATAACTGTTATGGAGCAGGGAATGTGTATAATATGGGTATGAGTGAGCATATTTAAATTGAGTGTGTGGGTTGGAATCAATGTTCTCCTTTATACCGATGGGTGATTCTCTCCTCTGTGCTTTTTTGGATCAATATACAGCCTTCTGTAGGGAACTCATTTATTCCACAACATAAATTAAGATCCAGCTATTTTACCAGCCCAAAGTGATAAAGCCCCATTGGGGTACCACCTCCATGAATTTTATATTCTATGCAGACAATTTGTCAAATGCTAGCATCACACAACTGGAAGTAATCACCAGGAAGCAGCAACTAGGGGAGGAAAAAGGCAGAGAAACCCATGGCAACCAGGAGATAAATAAAGTTCTGAGTGCTTGAAGCCACAGAGACAGTAATTCAAATGGTTTGAAGCCGGAAATTATTTTCCAACCAGCTGTAAATTTGCAAATCCCATATGTGGTACAACATTAAGCTGCTATTTTGGAAATTCTTTCATCTTATTCAGAGGCATCTCAGGAGCCCATCCTTCCTCTTGGAAGGCATCCAGTTCCCTGCAGAAATCACTTCATCAGCAGGGGCTGAGGCATTTTGCATGCAACTGTAGAATTCTGGAAACGTGGTTTAAAAACTATTCTCTGCTGGGTGAGGAAAGAAACATCTCAGAGCAATGTTTCTATAAGCACCAGCGGGGCACTTTTTTTTTCTTTTTCCCCTTTGAAAAGGCAGAATCCTGGCACCTGCTTCTGAAGATAATGCAGCATTATTAATTTCCTTAGAAGAGTGAGGATTCCATTTCTGAGTCACAGGGAATTTCTCATTATCACCAGTGACCATGGCAATTCAATTCATAATTATTTATTGAACATTCACGCCAGACACTCTATCAGGAGATGGAGATGTGGTCGTGAATAGGAGAGGGAGAGTCCTTCCTTCACAAAGCTCACACTGGAGCTGGGAAAGAGCAGGGCAGGTGGAGAGGGGAGGGAGGAGGGGGAGTGGAAGGGGGCAGCCGGAGGAAGGACGAGGAGACAGGGGCTTGGGGGGAGAAGACCAAACCTTGGTCAGGCCACTGGAGAGAATGTGGGGCCTTTGAATGACTGAAGGAAAACCAGCAAGACTGGTGAGGGTGGGAGGACAGCCACATGGGAGGAGGGTGAAGAGCCTGGGGAGCATGCTGAGGGTTGGGGCTCTTAGCTGAAGGACAATGGGTACCATTGATGCATTTAAGTGGGGAAGTGGTGTGATCACATTTTTGTCTTGGAAAGAACGCTCTGTTTATAAAGTTTGGGTTAGAGGAGACCAAGAATGACATGTGAAGCCGGGTGAAGGTGGCCACAGAAGTCCAGGTGGGCAGCTGTGCTGGCCTGAAGCAGCTGTCGGTGGAGCAGCAGAGGCTGTAGGAATGGAGCTTGGGGGAAATGAAGAACTCTGACTTTTATTCAATAAAACACTCTGGGGTGGTGCCTGTGGCTCAGTGAGTAGGGTGCTGGTCCCATATACCAAGGGTCGTGAGTTCAAACCCAGCCCTGGCCAAACTGCAACAACAACAACAAATGAATAAATAAACAAAAATAAATAAACTTAATTAAAAAAATAAAAAATAAAATAAAACACTCTGAGGGGTCTTTTCAAGGCAGTAAGAAGTCCTGGGGGTGGTCTGGAAGCAGAGGATTAGACTAAGGGAGCTAGGTTCCTGGCCTAATGATGTGAGAATCCCAGGGAAGGGAATGGGAATATTGCTGTGAGGGAAAGCAAGACAGAAAGGGTTAGGATGCCCAGGAGAAGCGAAGAGCGGTGAGAAGTATCAGGTGAAGGCAGCAGAGGGATGCTGAAGGACCCAGATGTGTTTTTGTGCTGCACGTGGCAACACTTTAATGAGTTCTCTGCTGTACCATCTCTGCTTCCGGTTTCCCAGAATGCAGCTGTAAGCAAGCAGTGTTTTGAGGACATGAAGGGACATAGAATATGATCCATCCTGAGTGGGCACCAGAAGGAGAAAAGCGAGTAGCCTTGACAAACAGGTGCTCAGACTTTACAAGAAGAGGAAATGGGAACAAAAGGGGACCGTGAGTACTATGCAGAGCTGGGTTCCTGGGCTCCGGACACAGAGAGAAGAAAGGAAAGGGTGTGGCCTACACCCTTTGGGAGCCTGCATGAAGCTGGGCCAGAAACAATGAGAGGCGAATCTGTGGGTGGTCTGGACTCAACATGCGGTGGGAATTGAAGAATGGAACGGTCCAGGTAGGCTAACGTGACGGGGAGGCTTCCCGCGGACAGGACTTGAATCAGAGTAATGAGCTGGCCTTAAACCGATGCAGGAGAGGTGCGCAAAGCAAGGCACAGAGGCAAAGATGAAATCGGGGTGTGGGGACGCATGGGAGACTTCTGAGGGCGGGAAGAAACCCGGCCAGCGAGTGGCATGGGGCCAGACAGGGAGGCCCTTGAAAGCAGATGAAGTGCAGAGTGAGGGGTTGGGATTCCGTGAGGCCTGCCACCTACAGCAGCTGACAGTGCTGTGGCCACTGTCCAGCTGAGGCACTACCGGGAGCTGGACACAGAATCACTGGCAGTCCACCCCACCCAACAAAACTAGAGGCCTGGGTTTGTGAGAGAGGTGAAGAGGGGAGGGCGAGCCAGCAAGAACAAAGAAGTCCGGCAGGCTGGAGAAGCAAACATGAGGGCAGAGCTCGGAGAATAGCTCAGGGAATGGACACAGAGACGCAGAGGCCTGGCAGGCCTGCCCCAACCCCTCAGTCCCCGCCCAGGGGACCAGAATGGCCCCCTTTGCAGGCTGAGAACACACTCCTCATCCCCATTAAGCCTCACACTGCCACCCCCAGGAGGTTAGACAATGGCTTGGCTGGCGGCACCTGTGGCTTAGTGGGTAGGGCGCCGGCCCCATATACCGAGGGTGGCGGGTTTGAACCCGGCCAAACTGCAACAGAAAAATAGCCCGGCGTTGTGGTGGGCACCTGTAGTCCCAGCTACTCGGGAGGCTGAGGCAAGAGAATCACTTAAGCCCAGGAGTTCGAGGTTGCTGTGAGCTATGACATCCCAGCACTCTACCGAGGGCAATAAAGTGAGACTCTGTCTCTAAAAAAAAAAAAAAAAGAAAGAAAGAAAGAAAAGAAAAGAAAATGGCTTGGCAAGTCCCTCCTGCCTTTTTGGAAATCCCATCTGCTTCTCCCCACTTCTCTCTCCTTCCTCTGCCTTTTCTCTGTCTTTCATTCCTTATTCTCCTTCTCTTCCTCTTCTATCTGTCTGGCTTCTGGTTTCCTCAGTGTCCCCAAATCTTAGAGGACAGACTCACCATCTTGCTAAGCCCAGATAACATCAGGAAGATTCCAGAACATCTCTGCCTGCTGCTCCCACCAGTCTGGCTTCAGCGGCCACATCCTACAAAACCTTTCCACAGGGGAGGGTCCAGGAGCCCATCTTGCTGTCCAAACCCCCCTGCTGCTGCCAACAAGACTGTGGGAAAGAGGACACAGTGGCATTTCGAGCAGAAAGAACCCCAGTGCCCTGGGGTAACCGGCTCCTCTCGCGAGGGGAGCGTGTGTGCCGGTGCAGCCAGCACCACCACAGCCTGGGCATTCCTGCCATGTGTCCTCAAGGGGGCAGGGCTGTCTCTTCTTACACATGTGTGTGCACATACGTACACAAAGCAACCCACCCTGACGTTAGGAGAAACTCACTCTAATCCCTCAATTGTTCAGAAGGGACTCTTGCAGCCAGACAGCCAGAGATGGGAATTTGAAAGCCCGGGGCAGTGCAGAAACCAGCCTTAACCACCTCACTGAGTCAAATCAGTTAATAAATGTGGCTCTCAGGAATAATGAGAGAGACAGAATTGTTTCTGCCTGTAGAAGGCGCCTGACCTCGCAGGCTGAGATTTCTAAGCCCTCTCTGTGCAGCTAGCCTCCCAGAAGAACCATTTCCTACTGCACACAGTGCTCTGCACACCGGAGGCAGCCCACAGACACTGTGCAGGGGGTGTGGATTTTCCTGCAGAAGCCTCTAAACCACCAGTGGCCGTGGCTGCAAGGCGGCAGCCTCTCCCATTTGTAATTTGTCCAAGGTCACTGGTTAACCCGGGAGCCCTGGGAACAGCCCATACGTGCGATGCAAGTGATGTGTATGTCAAAACTGCACACCCTGAGGTTTCTCTCCAAGTGCAAGGAGGATGTGTCTGGAATTTGTACAAGTACTGATTTCCCTTGAGACTCCCTCCCTCACCCTACAAATGTGCAACACACTCACACTCCAACACAAAGGCATATGTGTGCTCACATCAATGTCACAGGCACAAGTAATTACACACTTTCTTCTTTTCTAGCTTATTCAGTTTCTTGATTATTACAAAGGTGGCAGGCTCTCTGTAATGGGCCAGACATTACAGAGATGATATTTTAAAGGAATAATCTTGAGTCCTTGATGTCATCGGTGCTAGCTGCTTGGGACGTTTCCTTCTGTATCTTTCTCTACATTGATACAAACATAGAAACATCAATCAAGAACTTTTAGATCTAAAATAGGGATTATTATTAAACTTGTTTTTCAGCAACTTGAAGCTTTAACACTATCTTTGGGGCATCCCTTCTACTCAGTATATGTGGATCTAAGTCTTTCTAATGGCTGTGCACACACACACTTATGCTAACACAGACGTGTGTGTGTGTGTATACACACAGCCCTCACCCATCCCATACCACCCTGTTTACACTGGCACTGCCCCAGCCCCCAAACTTGAGGTTGCTGCCATGTGGCTACCCCTCATATCCCCTCCAGGCCTCCCTGGCTGGACTCTCACATGTGGGTCAGAGCAGTCCACACAGCCCAGGCTGTGCTTCTGAGCTGGCTTCCCACACTCAGAATTCCAGGGGTAAAAACGCAGCCTGAGAATGTGGACCAAGCTTAGCACTGCTGTTGCAGTGACAGAGGGGAGGCAGGAAATCTGTCAGCCCAGCCAGAAGCAAGGGGTCTCCTGGAAAAGCCACAGACTCGAAGGCGAGGCCTCAGCAACCTGGGTTCTAGCCCTGCCCTGACATTAGTTCACTGTGACCTCAGGTAAGCCCTTGCCCGCTCTGGGCCTCATTTCTTTTTCCATGAGAGGAGTTTGTTAGCACTGGTGCTCCTAGACCCTTCCAGTGCAAACATTAGGTTTGGTCAGTGAGTCTTGCTTCTCCCTCAATGCTGGGAGCACCCTCACACCAATCCTCCCTGGGACCCTTTCCCTGCACCCTCAGGGTGAGAGCTGGTGAGGCAGGGAAGAAGCTGAGCCTGACCAGAGAGAGGGCGGGGAGGCTGCCTGGAGGCCAGACATGGCCAAACCTCACCTCCTCCTTCTGAAGCAGGAAACCACGCTGCACAGTGATCACCCCTGAGGACATCAAGCGCTAGTTCTTCTTAATTAAAAAAAGGAAAAGTAGTATTTCAGCAGGGTCTGAAGACTTCCTACCTTGCTAAGTGAGTACTTGCCTGATCGCTGTTGACCTGGGCCCCATCAGTATAGCATACTATTTTTTCATTTATATATCCCCAGGGTCTAGATAATACCTGAGATATCTCACGCCCTCCCCATAAATATTCATTCTTAACAGTTGAGTGACATTCTTCTATACTAGTGTTTCTCAGCCTTGCACTATTGCCAGGCAGGGCCAGAAAACTCTGTGCTATGAGATGACTGGCAGTATAACTGTCCCCTACCCACCATATGCCAATAGCACTCCCTCAGAGGCGACAACCAAAAATACCTTAGGGCAAAGTCACACCCCTCTACTCCCTCTGATTCCCCATCTCCCACCCCTGTTGAGAACATTGAGCTCTACACGTACACAGAGGGAGCATGGGCAAGAGCAAGAGAGAGGAGGCAGGGACACATAGATACGGATGCCAACAATTGTATATAATTGGTTGAATGTAAATTAAGATTCCTGTTCTTTGAATTCCAGTTTTGTGTGATCCTAATCCATTTATTCATTCTTTATTTCATTCACAAAATATGTTGATTACCTGCAATGTGCTAGGATCTGTGTTTGTAGATAGATTTTAAACAAACTGATTATAACGAAATATCTACTTCCCGGGTTTTTTCGGCATCACTCCCCCCAGCAAAAGGAAGGGAGAGAGTGGGAACAAATCCCTACATGCCGCTGGTTACACCTCAGTTTCCTACAAGCACATCACTCTTCTCTCTGACCAGCTCCCATGTCCCTCCCTCTGCCATGTTGGGCCAGGAAGAGAGAAAAGGGGAGGAAAGAGGAGAGAAAAGGGAAAAGTGTTGCCTGGTTGGCCTTCCTTGGACTGGGCAGCTGGAGTAAACATCATCCAGAAAGGTGGGTCTCTAGGTCTTCCCCAACCCCCCACCCCAGCACCACTGTCTGTTAATGGCAGTCCCCAGCAAGAAACCTCTAATCTCCTAAACGTGTTTAATCCCAGTCTTACCCAACTGGTCTCAGCCTTCACTATTTACCTGGGCTGGTCTCTGAACAGAATCTATGGCCACCCTGAAATCAGGTTACTGGCACAGCCTCTAGGTATTGACTGATTCAAAGATTACATTTGAGCAAACAAGAGCATGTTAATTTTTAATTTCACTTTATTGATTAATCAGGCTTCCTCTTTGTGCTGACCGATAATTACCTGATCAGTAGAAACATGTGATCTTTGTCCTGCTATGAAAGTCCACTCGTCTGGCCTTCCTGGCCCTCGCTGAGCTTTTCCAAGCAGCTCCTATATTGGTTTGGCCTCTGTCAATTCTCAAAGGATTGAAGGCCTTCTGAGCTGGGCAACCCTAGGTCAACATGAGAGCCACCCTGAACAGCACAGCACTCCTAAGAATTAAAGAGGAGTACCCAGTGAAGATCTTTGAGGTCTGGGCTTTAGGGTAGGGATGGGATTTTTTTCTTAACAAAGGAGAGACTGTCACAGAGAAAGTGGTTCTTTCATAGCCCCCGGGTTCACAGTAAGTTACCCTCACATTCTGGAGCCAAGGTTGTTCTCAGGGGTGACTTTACCACAGCACAAACAACATGAAGACAGAAAACAGCAGGATGTATCACCTCATCACACAAGGGCCCTACTGTTTGCTAAGTCTCTTAGTTCACGTAACCGTGGTGCCATCCTGGGAGATAATCATCAGTACCCCCATTGTGTGGAGGAGGAAGCAGGATAATTGCAGTTTATATCGCTAAAGGGAGCCAGTCACTTCACAGAGAGATCCATCACATTTTTTCCCTCTTCCTTTTTTCCTTTTGCTTTTTGAGGCCAAAGTAATTTCCATTTGAAAACCATGCTGAATTTAACATAAATCAAGAAAAGCAACAGAAGCAATGTTTCCCATCTGGAATGGTGTATATTCTTCTATTTTATGCCATTTGCCTACCCTGTCACTAACTGCAGAGAAACATTCTAAAAACTGCCCTTTGTGGCCTCAAGCCACTTCCTTGGAGCTGTTGGACTAAAATTTCTCTGAGCACAATTTTAGTCAGAGATCCACTGAGCAGGAATTCAGTCAGTTGATTACTTTAAATAATTCATTCCAGAAAAAAAAGACCGGTTGAAAATATATACATATACTTATATATGTGTGTCCATGTGGATATATAAAGTCACCAACTTCATTCACAGACATTGGCAAGTGACAAAAAAGGGGAAATTGTGTTTAATGTTCAGAAATGAATGTATCCAAATTATACAAGTCCCACAAAATTTGAGACAGAGGAGACTAAGAAATTAGTTAGGATAGTAAATCAGGGCTTGCAACCTTTCTCTGGGGTGCTACTTCTGAGTTTTTTATTTATTGTCGTCAATAAAATTTATAGCTGGAGAGGAAAGGGCGGGGTTTTACTAAGCATGTGACACTATCATCTGCCTACTTCAAGGTCAGCCATTGTCTGCAGAAGCATTTCTGTGGGACATCAGTCCAATGGATTCTTCTCTACAAAGATTTCCATGGTCACATATTTTTAGGAAATGCTGCACATTATAACCTACTTTGGGGTATTTACAATGTACAGCTATATAATAAATGGCATTGCTCTGAATGAGCAGTCCTGCATGGAGGCTAAAGCAACTCCATATTGGATGCTAATCCGCCAGGTTGACTTCCAATTAACCTCTGTTCCAGGAATGATTCCAAAATGCTTACTTTAAAAAAAATAAAATAAGGCTAGTTGAGTGAAACAGTGGGAGTGGAGAAGGAACAAAGGAATCACATATCCACTATTACTAAAAATCCTGCCCTTAGATCAGATTCACACAGCATTCTCCCTAAAAGGGTAGACTTCAATTGTCCTACCCATTCTTTCCCTATGGTATATTAGCCATGGGTCTCAGGGACAGCAATGTGGGCATCTACCATCTTGTCTTATCTCACCACTGCCTGAGACATGGCTTCTGTTCTTAAACCCCTCGTAAATCTTTCTTTCTGAGAAACTGGATGTGTCACCTCTTTCTTCAGCCTCTCAGATTCTTAAGTCTTTAGGGATAGGTTTTCACAGGTCTCCCCACTGCAGAACATCATAGAATTTTTAAAACTTCATTAACTTTGTTTCGGCTAAGGCTCCAATCTTATTTTATGATTGTATCATGTAGGATACAGCTGCAACCCTAGGATAAACAATAAGCATTATTTGTGATGCTTTCCCATACAGATATTCAGAGAGCTAAGGCAAGCTTTGGAGATTGTTCTATTTTTCTACTCTAGCACCCTCAGTGCCAGCATCATATTCAGGCCAGATGTGAGGTGGCAGTTATAAGCATCACACTCAGGCAGAGGAAGAGAGACAATTTCTTCACGTGGGCTCTCTTAGGAGAGAAGAAACTTTCCCACAAGTTCCCTGGTATCCATACAAGTCTCATTGGCCAAAATGAGGTCACATGTCTACTCCTGAACCAATCAGTGACAAAAGAAATGACATCTTTCTCTGACCAATCCCTCTCAAGCTGGAGGTGAGTCAACTTCCCTGAAGCATGTGGCTGTATGGAATAGGAATAGATTCTTGAACAAAACTGGACCTCTGTCAGGAAGGCAAAGAAGAGAATGAATAGACAGTCAACCCATTGGTCCACTGCAACCATAGACCATCTTTTACATCTAACACACTATGATGGTTAATTTTGTGCTAACTTGATTGGGCCTCAGGGTGCCCAAGGTTTTGGTCAAATGTTATTTCATTGTGTGCCAGTGAGAGTGTTTCTTGATGATACTGACATTTGAATTTATGGGCTGAATAAAGTAGACTGTGCTCCCTAATGTGGATAGGCTTCATCCAATCATGGAATACCTAAAGAGAACAAAAGACTGAATAAAAGGCAACTCCTTCTGGTTGACTGTTTGAGCTAAGACATCGGTCTCTTCTAATCTTTGGACTTGTACTGAAACAGTTTTTCTTGCATTTTGAGCCTGCTGGCTTTGGAACGGGAACTTACACTGTTGGCTGTCATGGTTCACAGGCCTTCAGATTCAGACTACAACCAGATACCTGCTCTCCTGTGTCTGTGTCTCTAGCTTGCTGACTGCAGGTCTTGGACCTTCTCAACCTCGAATTCTTTAAGATAAATAAGTAAATAAATAAATAATCTATTGGTTCTGTTTCTGTTCTTCAAAGAACAGAACCAATATTCTGTTTCTCAGACTAAAAGCTATTAATGTTCTTCAGAACTTGGGCTCCTCCATATGCTTTGGGAAATGCTGGAAAGCTTTCTTGGATAGAGTTCAAATTCTCTAATAAAGCATTCCAAGCCATAATGGCTTGTTTTCTTACTTTTGTTTAGTCTCACTTACTAGTCTCCTCTTTGGAAAAGAAAATGCTCTTTCACACTCTTGTGCTTTTATATGTACTATTCTCACTGCTTCTTTCCTATCTCTCAAGTGCATGTTTAGCTTTCAAGCATGGTTCAAATATCATGTCTCCAATTCTTCAGTGAACATCAACTCCCATCCACACAACCCACCCTCAAACTACTTAAGAGCAACCAGACTGGGCCCTAGCTCTGCCACTTACTAACTATGAAAACTTGGGCAAGTTACTTAACTTGTGTGCCCCAGTTCCCTGTCCAGAAAATGGAGATAATATAAAATATCTACCTCATGGGTTGTTTTGAGAATTAAATGAGCCTAAACTTTGACAGTATCTGGCACATGGTAAGTGCTCAATAAATGTTAGGGGTCATTCTGGAATCTCCACTGCATCCCTCAGTAGAAAAACTTTCCATGCAGTAATTAATTAATTGTTTGCCATCTGCCTCTCCAATTAAATCATGAGCTCTTCAAAGACAGGAATCTCATGTTGTCCCTCTTGGATTCCCTCAAACTTAGCATAGTATATGGTACTTGACTGTGATCAACAAGTGCTTGGCGAGCAAATGGCTGAATGATCTTCACACCTAAGGAAATTGAAATTCCAAAAAGGTGAAATAAGTTGCGCATCACATTGAAAAACAGGGAGTGCCAGAGTTTGGAATCTAGGTCTCTCCTGGTTTCTGAAACCAGGAACTCCACATGACCCCTAGCGATTGCTTCCCACCATGTGACAGCATGCCTGTCATTCAATTCAACAAATCTTTCTTGAGCACATACTATGTGCCAGACCCTCTACTGGGGATTGGTGATGATGAAGACTCAGTCCATGCCCACAAGGCACCAGGTGGCCATCCCCTGGACTGGAGCCTCTGGCTGGCCTCCCTGTTTCTAGACTCCTGCCTCTGTGCCACCCATCCCTCAAGACTATCAGAATGACTTCTTGAGTTTACATGTTCTAAAAGCCATAGCCTTTTGGAATGGGCTTTGGGAATGGTGCCCCTATTCCAGGCCTGCCACCATAGCAGTCCTTTACAATCTAACTTCATTTACCTACACAGGCTCATATCTGACCAATGATCAACTTGACTTTTCTTACTGTGGAGTCAAGGTTTCTCACAACCCTTGACACACAATCCTCATTGCCATCCCTTCTCACAACCCTCATTGCCATCCCCACCCCATTGCTTACTGGTGCCTCCTGCCTGATAAACTTCTTTTACTTCTCAACCTGAAACTGGGGTGACCTACTTCACCAGCTTGGGATATAGACATGGTCACATTTTTCTTTTCGATTATTCCTCTGGAGGGCCTATATATTCCTATTAGAACTATATTCTCCTTTTTCTGTTCTGCCTAGAATCTCAGAAGCTTTACAAGCACCAGTGAAATGACAACGCGGAAATCTAATCTGTCCACTATTCCTGTTATCTGTGTGGCCCTGTGCTGTTGAACACTTGCCCTACACACACCATCTTAGGACATTTATCTGCCCTGTGCTTATGTCCCTGGTCTGGATCTGACTCAATTTGCAGGCTACATCTCCTCTAGTTACACCTCGGAGCTGAGCCACAGCCTCAGTGCATCAGGCCCAGAGCTGATGCTAGTGACTTCCACAGCCATCATTAGGCTTGTGTTGAGCCCAAATCGCAAAGCCAGACACGCCTCTCCCTTACGGTAAATCCCTTTCTAGGGTTGTTAGAGTGACTTTCTGCCAGTTATTCCAAGGTCCTGGCTGCCCCGGATCAGAGTGGAAAGGATCAGAGTCTCCTCCCTTCCATACTCTGCAAGAGGAAATGTGTGCCTGTTCTTTTCCACCCAGGAAAGTCCTGACCTCTTTTTTTTTTGAGACAGAGTCTCCCTATGTCACCCTCAGTAAAGTGTCATCATGTCACAGCTCACAGCAAACTCTTAGGCTTAAGCAATTCTCTTGCCTCAGCCCTGCAAGTAGTTGGGACTACAGGCACCCTCCACAACAACCAGCTATTTTTTAGTTGCAGTTGTCATTATTTTTTAGCTGGCCCTGGTCAGGCTCAAACCCATCAGCTTTAGTGTATGTGGCTGGTGCTCTACTCACTGAGCTGCAGGTGCTGAGCCAAATCCTGGCCTCCTATACAAGATGATCCAACAAACCAGGGGGAGAAGTAGCTGCTGTTAAACCACAAGTGAAAAGAGCCCACATGATGTGTTTCCCCCAGGCCAACAGGTATCTGCTTCTGTTTACTAAGAGACACCATTTGAGCAATATTCCTTGAACCAAGATGACCAGCTATGTCTATATTCTCAGAGGGATGCTAATAGCTTTCTACTCCAAGTTGTGGTTTTTGTAAGTTGTTCCCTACCCTGTAAGTTACTACAAAGCTGTCTCAGGCCCATCCTTCAAAGCCTCAAGAAAGCCCATAAGGCTGGGCGCCCATAACTCAGTGGTCAGGGAGCCGGCCACATGCTCCAGGGCTGATGGGTTTGAACCTGGCCCGGGGCTGCCAAACAAATAAAAAAGAAAAACTAGCCACGCATTGTGGTGGGCACCTGTAGTCCCAGCTGCTAGGGAGGCTGAGGCAAGAAAATCACTTCATCCCAAGAGTTTGAGGTTGCTGTGAGCTATGTATGACACCATGGCACTCTACTGAAGGTGACAAAGTGAGACTCTGTCTCAATTAAAAAAAAAAGAAAAAAAACCCGTAATATTCTCTCTGTAGTCCGTATCTTGACTTATCCATTCATTGAACAAATAGTTATTCAGCACCAATTATGTACCAGCTCCAGACACTGAGTATGCAAAGTTACATGGGCCACACCTTCTGCCTCCAAGGCCTACCAAGCCAGGGGATTCTATATTGGTCTATGCTGGTCAGTGTGACAGTTGCCAATGCTCTGGACCTGTAGCCATAATGCCGGAGGTTGGGTGGCACAAGCACCAGCCCTGTTACAGTTAATCTGGTGAATGACAGATAAGGTCACAGCATTGATCAAATTGCAGCCCAGCCTGTGCCCTCATTTCTGTTACCTCTTTCTGAACCCAGCCCACTAGCACCTGTTCCATTTGAAAAGACCATGAAAAGGGTCTCCTACCTTCCTACTCAAGAACTGTAAGTGATTAAGTCTAAAAGCATCTTAGCTGAGACAAACACACCAAGGATTGTGCTGAATCTCTGAAACATATAACCTAGTGTGCTCATCAAAACATCAATTCAATTCTACAAGTGTTTTTAGAGCAACTGCTATTATATATGACCTGACAAGGGGTCAGGTGCATTGACATTATGGATCATCTCCACTTTTGTTGAGATCAGCAAATTATCTTAATACACAGTTTGTTTACCAGGTCCTCTTTGAGCAAAGGAGAAGTAAAGGGAAAAAATGAGGTCTGGGAATAAGTGGGTACCTGTCTACAAAAAAGATAGGTATTTGAAATCAAGTGGAAAGGACAGATGCTAACAGTGACTAAAACATTTCTCTGGCTCAGGGGCCCTCAGTGGCAGGGGCCCTCCTCCGTGGAGGAAATATTACAGCTTTCCAAGTGAGTGAGTATAGAATTCAGGAGAAGGAACAAATGACACTATAATGGCTGCAGAAAAGCTGGACTTGAGGTCCAGCCAGGAAAGACTTGATTTCACCCAGAGCTGAGAAATGAGTGGAATGCGGGCCACCGGGCCAAGCTGGACTCTGAGACTTTGGAGCACACCTGTGAATTGCCTTTCTGCATATCTCATATCTCCTGAAATTCCTCACAGGCTCGTGAAGTTTAGCTCTGGAAGGGTCACATGCTTCAGATGATTCACCACAAAACAAGTCTAAAGGAGAAGGAGGAACAAGGAGACAAAGTCTTAGGTGTTAGGTCACAGGCTAAAGAAGAAAAAGGCCTGAGGTCCTCTGGAGGCTGGAAGTGGGAATGACCACAGGTAAAAGGTAGCTTCCCATCTGAGGGTGTCCAAGGTCATTTTATCATCGACAAACTGACCCACAGCTAAGATAAGAATCCCCTCCTAGGCTCGGCGCCTGTGGCTCAACGGGCTAAGGCGCCAGCCACGTACACCTGAGCTGGCAGGTTCGAATCCAGCCCAGGTCCGCCAATCAACAATGACGGCTGCAACAAAAAAATGGCTGGGCGTTGTGGCGGGCGCCTGCAGTCCCAGCTATTTGGAAGGCAGAGGCAGGAGACTCGCTTGAGCCCAGGAATTGGAGGTTGCTGTGAGCTGTGATGCCCCAGCACTCTCTCCAGGGTAACAGCTTGAGGCTCTGTCTCAAAAAAAAAAAAAAAAAAAAAAGAATCCCCTCCTAGAGGGACCAGGAGGTGTCCTCTACAGAGCCAGTGGTAAGGGAAGGTCCATCTCCCTGCTCACCCTTGGTGGGCTCCGGCTGGCAGGAGAGAGCTGCAGTCTGGCTCTCCTCTGAGCGGGGGCCCCCTCTGATGCCCTTGGGAGCCCAGATTGTCTGGCTTCTGTGCACTGAGAGTGGGATCTTGCCTGGGTGAGCTCTGAAGCAATGCACATTTCTAAAAGCTCAGCTTGCTGTCAAGGTGATCTCCGCAAAGGAAACCTAGAACAAGGACTTTTCAAGAACATGTTGATCCCAAGCCGACAGGGAGCCTAGACAATAGAGAGATGATACCCTAGACAATGGGCATCATCTGGCCAACTTGGATGAAAGTTGGATAGGCCAACTTTCCAGGGCATTCAAGGAATTAAAAGAAAAATTTCTTGGACGTGATTGGTAGAAGGTTCTAAGGGCAAGAGATCCGAGTACCAGGAAGATAAGGTTAAGAAGTAACAATAGATGTCTACTATACTGTACACTATACAGTGTTTATTTTTTATACATTATCTTTCTTAGGCCTGAAAAACTGCTAAAAATGAAATGTAACCTTGCTGCATTTGACAAATGAGGAAATGATTGTCAATGGAAGCTATTCAGTCAAAGTTAGAAGCAAACAAAGCCCACTTTTGTTTTCCACAAGACTCCAGGTTTTTCACGATTAGATTGAAAATCTTTTTTTCTCTTTTTTTTAAACAAGTAAATAATTTATTAATAATTAAACAAAGGTATGATGTGATACAGTACAAGCAAGACACTCAAGATAGGTATAATAGTATTACTCACACAAAAACTCAAGTTTCACCTCAAAAAAAATCACAAGACAAAAGAGAAAGCAATTTCACTGTTATAAAATAAGATATTTCATGCAAAGTATTAACTCTGCCCCCTCAAAGCCCAACCTCCCAACAAACAAAAAACTATCTGGGAATACTGCTATGCTATTGTATTAACCACAGTATAA